>JZRM01000401.1:0-14490 GCA_000963415.1 Blastocystis sp. subtype 6 | reverse complement strand
GTAATGATATTTCATTCTCAATTTTTTCTTTTTCTTCATTCAATTCCTTCTTCATCTTTTCTCTCTCTTCACTCAATTCATTTAACTCACTCTCCACTTTCTCCTTTTCTTCATTCAGCTCATTCAGTTCCTTCTTCATCTCTTCTCTCTCCTCACTCAATTCATTCAACTCACTCTCCACTTTCTCCTTTTCTTCATTCAGCTCATTCAGCTCCTTCTTCATCTCTTCTTTATCCTCACTCAATGCATTTAATTCATTCTTAACTTCTTCCTTTCTCGTATTCAATTCATTCAACTCATTTTCTATTTTTTCATTCAGCTCAGATAATTCATTCTTAACCCTCTCCTTCTCCTTATTCGATTCATTCCTGATCTTCTCTCTCTCTTCATTTAACTCATTCTTAATCTTCTCTTTTTCTTCATCCATCTCATTCAACTCATTCTCCATTTTTTCCTTTTCTTCTCTTAACTCTTGCAACTCACTCTCAATTCTCTTCTTTTCCTCACTCAATTCACTCCTCATCTGTTCTTTCTTTTCATCCAACTCCTTTAACTCCTTTTCCTTCATTTCCTTCAATTCATTCTTAAGCTTCTCCTTTTCTTCAGTCAACTTATTTAGTTCTTCCTTCACCTTTTCTTGTTCTTCCTTCAATCCCTTCTCCATTTTATTCTTCTCTTCATTCAACTCATCCCTAACTTTTTCCCTTTCAGGTTGCATTGCTTCAGAAATAGCCTTCATCTCATTTTGCATCGCAGCCAGTTCATTTTCCAACTTCGCTTTTTCACTTCTCAACTCATCCACCTTCTCCATTTCTCTGATTTGCTCCTCATACTCAGCTACTTTCTTTTCCAGCAACTCTTTCTCCTTCTTCAACTCTTGAATCTCTTCAGAATCAGACGATTGCATTCTCTTCTCTGCTGTCTGCGGTGAAGCCAACTGCTCTCTGAGACGACTGGACTCCGCCTCCAGACCGATGATACCTAGAATTCAGGCAATTTCACCTCGAAGCACGTTCTGTGTTGGACTGCAACAATGCATCCTTTTCTGCTGATTCCTTCCTCAGTTCATCATTTTGCTGCTGGAGATCCGAGCACTCTCGCGACAACTATGCATCAATGAACAAGTGGGCTGCGACATCTTCAACTTTCTTGCGCATCTCCTCTGCAACAGTCTGTGGAAGAGACGTGGAAGTCATTGATTCGTAGAGGTTCTTGAAAAACGCCACGTCACTCTCGAGCTGCTCCTTCTCCTGCATTGACTTGGAAATCTCATCGTTCAAACGCATGATTTGACTAATTTGATTCTCAAAGCGTTGCTCCGTTATGCTGATCTTTTCTTTTAACGAACCGTTTTCTTCTTGAAGAATTGACAGCTGCTCACTTAAACTTTCGTTGTTTTCCTGTAATTCTCCATAGAGAGACTTGTAAGATTCTAATTCCTTGCGAAGTTGCTGAACATCACCTGTACCTTTTCTCACTGTATCCACATCAGTAATAATTTCGGACTCTAAATAGTAAAGGCAACAACACAGTATCCACCATCAAATAACTGCTGCTTTCCATTAACGCCTTGCACTCCATTATGAATGGAATCACCAGTTTCTCTCGCTACAGATGACACGATAAAACGAATGGGATTACTCGAGAGGTCGTTCTGTGGAGTCGATTCAGACTCTGAATCAGAAGAATCAGGTCCGACTCTAGCAATATTCATAACGAAATTTGAAAATCCTTGTCCTAGAAAAGACATGGAAAACGATTAAGTGATGTGAGTCAAACGGAATTGAGGAGTTAAAATAGAGCGCTGGTGTTAAATGAATGGAGCTGCAACAAAAACACTGCTGCTCAGTTTTCTACACATAGTGATAGGATTCGGCCCGTTCGCCCTTCCCATCCATACTGCAAGGTGCTGTACAACAAAGAAAGAAGTACATAAAAGAATACGAAAGATTTACATAGCCTTACTAAGAATTTGCTTCCACTTGCTTAACAAGTTTTGGCCATGACCACTGCTGAAATTACGACTACCCTTCACCTCCGTGTCGATTTCCTTGAGTCTATCACGTGGTAGAGACTGAAGAGTCTTTTGGAGAACGTAGGTACCAAAGTGATTGTCCAGTAGTTGACTAATAGCAGACAGCGAGAGTAATTCATCAAATATGGTATTGTCTTTCAATAACACACTATTAGCAATTGACTTCTCTACTACATTGCTACTATACTTCTGTTTACTCAGTTCTACATAGTGTCCCGCAAGTTGTCCTAACACTCCACGAATAAACGAGTAATACTTCTGCAAATCCTTTTCAGAAAACCTATGCATCACTCCCCTCTTCCACCCCTACGCTTCAGGAACTGAAAGCACGTGCTGCACGACATAATTACCCACAGGATCCACAGCAAGATCTTGTGCATGAAGGATGATATCCTTCGCAATCGCCTCTTTCTTCGATATGTCCACCAGATCGTAGCACAGACGGAGCACCATCGAGCCATTCCGATCCATTGCAACTGTGTAACAGTTCGTGAGCAGAATAGTATAAATTGACTCCCACAGAGAACTACGAATGACACTCCTCTCCTTCTCCTACACATCGAATGTCTTCATGATTCGCTGGATGATGTGTGTCCCCTTGATCTCGCGGATCAACCGCAGAGTCACGTTTTCCACGTTATCGTTCACCACACTACTCGACAATGCCTTCACGATCAACTCTCCCAGCACTCGGTTGTTGCTCATGAAGTCGATGATGTTCTGGAAGGCAAAGGTACCCGTTTTGTTCACACTGATCTCGTAGATCGTGCTGCCGCTCGACCCTTTCGGAAACAGCATGGAACGGAGAAGGAGCTCCTTCTGCGACGCAGAAGCTTTCTTGAACAACAGCTGCGGATCACCAATCCCTCTCATCCTCACTTGATAAAAATAGTTTCCAAAGGTATCACAGATAATCTCGCATCCTGTAGGAACCACTTCTGATACGATCTCCTCGACGATCGCCTCACACACAGCGTCCGACAATGAGTTGATGTAAGCCTGCAGATTCTTCGATCCACTCTGCGTGCACACGAGATCTCTCACATGCCCGCGGTAGTTGGAAAACTCGTTCACCTTCTTGCTGTCCACTGAATCTACGGAGCACAGCATGGTCACACGCTACCTAGTGACTTGGAGTTCAGCAGAGTTGCCAGCGAGTTCTTGCGTTGTCCGTGGCGAGGCAGTCGCGTCTCCACCTCTCCGTCGTGCGAGACGTCACTCGGATTCACAGGCGATGTGCTGCCGCGAGAAGTGGGGCCTGAGATCGGCGACACAGAGTTAGGAAGAATGACATCAGAGGAAGTCGATGTGGGGCCTGTGAGAGACGAGAGGATCCCGGTGCGAGATGGGAAGCTGACAGAGCCCTTGACGACCTGATTGAAGGTTCCGTGCTGCGACGTGGACTCCGAGAGCAGCGGGTCCTCCACTAGTGTTAAGCGATGGCAACAGACTCACAGTTCTTGTAGGAGAGATTCGTGCAGCTGTTTCGTTTCAGGAGATGCGGTCGCAGCAAAGCTACAGTCGACGTCACTCATAACGCATACACTGCTCACTCGGTGCGTTCAGGAACCCATCTCGACCCAGCTGGGCGTTGCTTCCGTTCAACTCCCCCTCCTGCAAGGCGAACTGCGCGTCCAGAGGATCCTGGTAGGAGCTCATGTCGATGTCGCTAAAGCTGCGAGGAGGAAAGGAGCTGGGCGCCATGACGTCATCGTGCATCTCGTGACGGTCCAGGATGTGGGACTTCTCGAAGGGGGAGAGCGAGAGAGGGAGATGGTTGCCGGCCATTCGAAAGGAGGGGTCGAAGGACATGCTCTGGGTGTAGGCTGTGCTGTAGGAGTCGAGGGGGTCTTGCGAGAGAGAGTTCACGTGATTGTGCTGACCGAACAGCGGCTCTAGATGGCAATCCGAGGCCACGAATACCCTGCGAAGACTCATAGCCGTCGTTCTCGTAGTTCAGCTCCCCGAAGAACGAATCGTCGATCCCCAGAGGACCCAGACCCGACGAGGTCATCGCACGACGACGAGAGTAGGGCTGCGCTTCAACAACGATCGTAGCGCCTACGCCTGTGCTGTGACTCATAAGCGTCATCCCGGTATTCGAGGGAGGAAGGGTAAGGTTCAGCGAATCCACAGGATAATCCTCATCTCGTCCATCCATAGAAAAACGGCGTGCCGAGAAGACAGAGTGAGTGCCCAAAATACTGGACGAGCTTGGAGGAGCTTCGGAAAGACTACAGGTAAACGAGAGAGATGAGGGGGACTTCTGGAACGCACTCGTCTGACTCCCAGGTAACCAACTCTCATCCACTCCAGTTTGGAACTAGATAACAAGAACAACAGGTGCACGTACATTCGTTGTAACATTCTCAGGACTTACTGCACTGGGAGAAGTACCGAGTTTCGATACGAGTCTATACGGGAATGGGTGCGGAAAAAGATCTACCTAGCACCGCATGATGGACAAAACAAACCAGACTGCACCCTTTTATGACAACCTACAGAATAAACCGAAGTCCAGCAAGCCCCACTTGGACACTCTTCAAATGTGGGATTTTGCATTTGTATCATCATATCAGCAGAGTTCATATTTGTGGCACTGTCTTGAAGATTCCACATGGAATTATACAAAAACACAGATAACAACGAAAAACGAAAAGTAATAAGATTGATTCAATCGGAATGACTAAATAGACAAGTAAAAGACTTAGTTCTCAATCACAATAACACCTTTTGAATCTATGAAAAACGAATGATTTGTGTCAATGAAACTCCCATGAGAATTCAAAGTGCTTCATTACTCTTAAAACAAAAACTGCATTTCTTCTTCTACATGTTATGCCTTAGCCGCACCGTGTAAGATGATTCCGTACGAATCCACCGGATGCTCTGTCGCTGGCACTCTATCAGGGTGCAAAATATGCTTTGGAATCAGAATCGCGCAATGAGGAACTGATTGATTAATTTCGAAACTGGACCCAGATAATGCTCTAAGAATACAAGTAATAAGGGGATAATAGTCGCCAATAACCCATAATTGTCACTCCCAATGGATAACATGACATATCTATTCATCTCTAACAAACATGGTTTGAATTAATTAAGTAGATTAAATTATTTACGACAAATTCGATAATTAATTGCGGGTATGACAATTCGAAATTCCTTCTTAAATGATATCAACGAATACTTCGTCGGGAATGTGATTTTTCCGACTAGCAAGAAATGAGCTGTAGAATACTAACCGTCACTGCCAGCGAAAACATCTACCATTATACGTCGTCTTCGTAATGTTTCGAAGACGACCGGCAACAAAGCGGCTATGGAGATACGAGAATGGAGTTAATAGAAAGAGTGAAACTGTCCAGTTCAAGGGCACACGGTTAATTACACGTTGCTGGACGTTAGGGCCACTCACGAACATCTACTCGAACTGTCTCAGGATCACGCGTTTGGAGGTAAACAGATGGAATAATCCCAGAAGCAATGGTAAGTGGGGAAAGACAATTGGTGATGACAATCCTCTTAAGGAGACTAAAGCGGCCATAGCCTGGATAAAGATTGTAAACGATTCGGTTCACTGTAAAGGATAAAGGACCAGAGACGAAAAAACTACTGATCCCTACGCATGCAAAACGTTTGAAATCACTAGACATGAGATGACAAGGTCACACCCCACAATGAGTCAGATTGGGACGAAATCTTCTGACCAATCGCGTCACCTACTAACATAGTACAACTAAATAAAAATGACGAAGAAATAAGGCGATTGATCAAAGCAGGGTTAACTGCTACTACCTTCTGAATTGAACTAAGCATTTTCTAAATTAATGTACAAGCACTGTAAAAAGTTTATGAGAAATCAAAAGATCTCCTTATGTTTTAAAACAACCACTGAAACCACTGAACAGAATGTACCGGCGGGAGCGCCAGTCATTTGATTCCAAATGAGTAATCACCTCTAACCTCCTTTTTCGCAACCACTATACGTACGAAGATCCATTCGACGAAGCACAAATCGAATCTTCCATTTGGGAAAAAAGCGCCGAGAAGGTGGATCGAACACCTGACCTTATGATCTTCAGTCATACGCTCTCCCAACTGAGCTATCTTGGCACCTGAACGCAACTCTTACCTTGCCATACATATATATGGCAGGATTCCAGCTCAGAGTGAAAATGAAGGAAAGGCGAATAGTAGACTAGTGAATCGTAATTCATCGGATAGGAGTTTTAGTGTAGTGTATTGTCTGCTATTCACTTCTGATACAGTGGTTTATGAAGGGAGTGCCATTTATCCCCGGTTCTCGAAGGGGGATAGAGCCTTGTATTGAAACAATCCTACAAATCTGCTCTGGATTGAGATGTGTTGAGTGACTATCTGTATGTATTCTTGTTACTTGTGCCCAATCTGTTGCATGTTTCTGACGTCTCTGAAAGAACTTGCCCAGTGAGTGTGTGTAGAATATTCAACTCACTCTGACTGCACTCTGCATCGAAAAGAAACACGTTCCTTGCTATTCTATACATTGCACTGAAAGCACGTTATAGCCGTATAGGGCATCGTTTCATTGACGTTCTCCCGAGAGAGATTTGTACTCTGTGTCGTACTTTGTCAATGGGACATGTTTCTTGACCCTAGTCGTAGAGGCAACTAGAGAAACTCCTCATGTCGAAGGAGTTGACTTTTCTGATCCAAGATAGATTGAGAGAGAACCCTTATTAGAGTTTAGGTCAGCAGTGTCCTGTATTATTGTGTGTACATACGTTTGCAAGTGGAGCGTATCCTTTGTGATACGTCGATTTGGAAATACGTACATTAGCTAGTATTTGTTGGTTATTCTATGGGTTTGACGAACAACATTATGAAATACATAAAATCACTAGCGAATATCATACAGTTTGGTCTATGACAACCTCGAAGTACTTTTAGAGTTCCTTTTCCAAGGTACTGGACAGACACGCGTAAGCGGAGTGTATTCGTAACAGCGATGAACAAATAGCACACTTGACTACCACTGACGGTGAAGACAAGCGTTCTTGAGGGTAGCTTTGTATTCATTGGAGAGTGGGAAGATTCAGCAATCGAATGATCCCACAATCACATAATCGTTTTCATCCAAATGGAAGAGGAGAGTGGAAACTTCTTGATTAAGAGTATTCGACACTGGGCGTCAGTGTGTCCCGATAAGGTTGCTTATCGTCGTTGTGTTTACTCTCTAGAAAGCGATTCGCTACTGTGATAACCACGGAAAGGAGATTGCTTCCTATTCATATAATGTAGGAGATAGTCCCTTGGTGTTCCTTGAAGCAATTGAACCAAGTTACTTTCAGATTATCGACTGTATTGACAGAAAAGTGGAAGTAGAATATATCTGCAAATTCAGACTGTAGACTGAGAGTGGGAGATCGAGTGATCCTGGTATATCCTCCCTGTATTGATTTTCTCGTTGTCTTTTTGAGCTGCCTTCGTGCTGGAGTTGTTCCAGTGCCTGTGTATCCTCCTTGTAATGTGCTCTTTCATTTTGCCATCAGATCCTACCGGGGTGAGAAAGAATGTTTATCTATTTGCAGGAATCCAGAAGAATTGCTCTGCATCCGCCGTTCTCTGTAATAAGTAGTGGTGTCGCCTCCATTTATTGTAGTGAGTACATGCATGTGAAGCGCATTGCTGATGCGAAGAGCTTGTTTACCTCAATGAGCAGCGAATGGCCTTCCATGGCTTGGTATGTTACCGATCCCTATGTTGCCGATCTCTCTCCATGTTCCATTCCAGATGGTAGGGCTGTGTCGGATGAGTTACGTGGAGACGAAGCTGCGCTTCACTTTTCACCCTCTTCTCTCTGTTTTCTCCAGTACACGTCGGGCAGCACGTCATTCCCGAAAGGTGTGATGATCACGATTGCCAATCTGAGGAACAACATGGACACGATCATTCGATCCCTCCATGCCGACTCTTCTGCTGTGGTAGTTAGTTGGTTACCGCAGTATCATGACATGGGACTCATCGGATCTTCTCTCTGTTTATTGTACATATCCTTATTTTCGGGTTTGCGCTCCTTCATGACACTGTGGTGGAAGCGGCATTTACTTCTCTCCCATTTCCTTTATCGCCGATCCTTGTCTATGGCTTTTGCTAATCTCTCGCTACCGAGCGACTCATATTCAAGGACCCAACTTTGGCTATGCTTTGGTTCTTCGGAAGCTGCCTCTTTGTTCATATCATAGCATGTTCGATTTGCATTCTCTCCGGCATATCTTCAATGCTGCGGAGCCGATTTCACCGCAAGTAATGCGAGACTTCGTTCACGATTGTGCTCCTTTCGGCTTGCATCCAGAGGCATTGGTGGGTGGCTTCGGTCTTGCGGAGTGTTGTGTCTATGTATGTGATGGAGGACACACTATTCTATCAATTGAAAGAGAACCCTTTGAAACGAGAAACGAAGTGGTGTGTGTGAAAGAAGAGAGCCTACTTCCGAATTCAAACGCACGAGTTTCAAGTACGATAGGTAACAGCAGATGCAAGCAATGAGTAGTAGATGGTGTTACTGATTCGGTTTCAATCAGTCAATCAACTCCTACTAATCTACCTGTAGCTAGTCAATCAACTCCTACTAATCTACCTGTAGCTAGTCAATCAACTCCTACTAATCTACCTGCAGCTAGTCAATCAACTCCTACTGATCTACCTGCAGCCAATCCGCCAACTTCGGCTCCATCATCCAAACCCCTAACTGAACTCTTTTCTTGCGGAGACATCACGAAGAACGATAATATCCACATCCTCATCGCTCGCGATAGTGTTGTTTGCGAGGACGACCTTGTCGGACGCATCTACATCCAGTCACCATCTGTAGCCTATGGATACTATCCAGACCATCGAGAGGCATTTACTGTGACATTTCAAAGCAAGTCTGGTGAATGGCTCGACACAGGGGATCTGGGTTTTACTCATGTTTCTTCCCTCGACTTGACTGATCTGTAGAGGAACGAACTCTATGTCTGTGGACGAGCAAAAGACCTGCTGATCATCCGAGGCAAGAACTACTATCCCCAGGACATCGAGCAGTCGTGCTGCAGAGTTCCACAAGTGAAGCCAGGCTCTGTTGCGGCGATCGCTGTTGATCACGAAGGTCAGGAGGTCCTTGTCGTCGTTCTCGAGCTCCGATCTCTGCTGGATGACTATTCAGGGGTTGTACAGCAGCTGCGACAGGTGATCAGCGAGGAGAACGGCTTGGTTCCATTCGAGATCGTTATCATCCAGCCGAAGACCATAGCGAAAACTACCAGTGGGAAGATCAGTCGTCACCGCGTCGCGATGGCCTATCGATCGAACACACTTCAAGTGTTGTACCGAATGCAGCTTCAGGAGAGCGAGGACTCTGCAGCGGACAGGAGAGTGAAGACAAACGACCCGTCTTCTCAACTGCCCTCTCAGTTGGATGGATTAGACACAGTAGGTCTCGGAAGAGGAGTCGATTGTAGCTGAATCTGCATGGAGAGGCGCTTCAGAACGCGCTGCTGGAGGACATCTGCTACATTTGCGGCATCCAGTCGTACATGGTCACTCCGAACGATTCTCTGGAGATGATGAACCTGGATTCGATGCGTCGAGCTCAGCTGCAGGGCATTTTGGAGCAGAACTATGGAGTGTGCGTGGACTCTGCACTGCTGTACGATGTGAACACCACGTTTATGCAGCTGTTCGAAGCAGTTGACGTACCTGCTTGCGATGTGGTTGATGAGTAGATGGTGCAGGAGAGGAAGCCCGTAGTCCACAACCTAGTCATCCAGCAGACAGATGAGCTGACTCAGCCTCTTGTAGAAAGCGTGCACGTTCCGGCGGAAAGAACCTGTCTGGAAAAGTTTTGCTGCATAATTCGTTTCGTTGTTTGTTCTATATTTGTACGGGAATGGAGTCAGAGAGAAGCACTACTCCACATACAAAGGAAACTGCTCAAGAATCGAATAGGACCAGGAATGACAGACAAGTATCAACTTTGCATGGAGTGTACCTCTTAGAGCACACGCTCCGACAGGAGTGTAAAAAGAAAGGAGAAATCTGGTAATGATAGAGGAGCACTTTGAATGTAGAGCATATTTCGGTGAATATGGTAAGGAATCCCATATCCGGCACTATGAATCGCGATGCAATCAAAGTAGGCGAAGATCGTGCGATACTTACCAGACACTAACCACAGAACTACACTCTATAAAGTCAGCACTCCAAGCGTGGAAGAAGAGTAGAAAACAGGAAGTGAGTGGTCAACGTTATGTTCCTGCTCCTTTCGTGATTATATCCCATTCCTATAGAGTTGCGCAGTCCGATCGTCACACACCTTTTGTGTCCTACCGCAATTCTCCTGAGTTGAATGCTCTGCTTGTGAAGAAGAAAAAGTAGTGAAACGAATATCATGTGTTTGTGATTGTTGAACACTGTTGTGTTGCCATAAAATGAGATCCATACTTTTTCAACTAGTTCTTTTCGCCTGCGTCGTAATGTACGCTCTGTGTGTGTCCCCTCTAGATAGCTCTTGAGACTCCGGGACCTATTACATACTCCATCTGTTCTAAGGAGGAGGCAATAGGCCGTATTGATGGTAGCAGAAGGTCGAGCCATTTACCTGTAGAAGTATCGATCTATCCGAACCCTGTTCAACCTAAAGTAGTAACTGTGGTCAATGCCACAGGAACATTGTCTAAATCTGTTCTTGAAGGTGCGACGTGGAAACTCAGTGCTTCGTACAACCGTTTGACTGTGTTTTGGAAGAGTGGCAATCTCTGTGAAGACTCTGTAATCACTCTTCCCTTCTCTACAGGGCACATCTACATCCAAGGGCTAACCTGCCCTCAAGTTTGTGTATGTTCCTCCTGTTATTCTCGTAGGCTGCAGGAAAAGTGACGCTTCAGGAGAGTGCAGAGTTCTCCGTGAAGCCGCTGAGTGGCGTCTATGGAATTCATGCGGAAATGTTTGACGAGAACAAGAGGCAAATACTCTGCTTAGACATCGATGTGCCCATGTGTCTTCTTTGTTATACACACTGGTGAAAGTTGATCGCAGGAGTCCAACAAACAGCACTCTACTCTCCAATGACAAAGTCGATGTGCTTGATCAAAGTCCAAGGCGTATAAACGATGTTCTTCAGCTTTTTGTCCACAAAACCCTTCCCCACGTTCATAGTGAGGTAGATTTGATCTTTCAGATAGCAGTAGATGCCATCGACAGGCTCGTAGTGTCCATCGGCACGTCCTATGAAGATGTCTCCGTTGAAAAAGAACAGGAAGACGGGGTTCTTATCCAGCAGATACTTGTTGTCGTAGAAGATGCGGTCTGGTTTCACACTCACGCCAAACTTGGTGTTCTCATCAGGATGGTCAAAATCGTACCGAAGATCCTCGATCGACTGTGAGATGTGCACCGTACACACGCCCTTCGGCTTGCCTTGCACCCACTCTCCATCGATCCACACACCTGAAAGCAGGACAAGTCGTCCCTTCTTCAGCTGCGAGTTTACAAAGGTTCCAATGAGGATAGAGCCATCTTTTCGAATCCACCGTCCTTTGACGAGAATACCGTCTTTAAACTCCCCACTCATACTGAGTTGACCGTTCTCGTACAGAGTGCCATTGCCATTATAAACACCATTCTTGAACTCCCCATTGTACACCATTTGATTCGATGCATCGAAAACAACTCCCCTGCCGTCAGGAACGCCCAGCAGCAGCTCGCCGTAGTACCACAGCATGGAGTTCAGCTTGACCAGATTCGTTGACCGTCTGTAAGGAATCGTTAAGTCTCTGCCGAGCTCCTGTCGCACCCAGCTGATGGGCACACGATAAGCACGTCGGTCCAGCTCTTCCCTTGAATTGATGCGTCGATCCGACATTGTCAACACTAGCTGCATGTCCATTTGTGGAATGGGTTGCTGCTCGAACTCGATGCTACACATCACACATGACATCGACAACTACACTCGATTGTGGTTGTTCAGCCAGAAGTCGACCTCTTCTTGTATGATACACTCTGATAGCACGTAGCTTCGTTTATTAATCGCTTTCCATCGCATTACCATCCTATTCTGTTCTTCTCGAAGCTTCCTCTCTTCTTCTTCTCGTCTCAACCGCTCTTCCTCGCGTCTCTTTTGGTCCTCCTCCTCTTGGCGTCTTCGTTCCTCTTCCAATTCCCTTAGACGTTTCTCATGGAAGCGAGCCATTGCTTCGTCAAACTGCTGCTGGAAAGACTCTCGCATCTGGTCATACTGCTCCACCAACGTCTGCTGTTCCTTGGCCTCGTTGTACCACTTGGTAGCTTCTTCCAGAAGATGGACCATCTCTGTGCGGTTCAACGCATACTCGTTCACCTCCCCTTCGGAAGAAAGAGTATCAGCCTGCACCAATGCGCGCGTTTTCTCAAGCATCTCTGAGAAGAGATTCTGACTACTCTTGCTTGCCACCGATCGAGTATGCCACCGATCGATCGACTCTTCCAGCTCCCGCGCCTTCTCCATGTATGATTCCAACGACGAGACTATGTCACAGGAGGAAAATACCCAAACAATCAAGGGGATGCATGGCTTCTTTTGCACAAGGAGCAGCTACTGCATCCCAGCAACAACAGAGCGGCTTCACAGCACTGCAGACCGGTGAGAGAATCGAGGTAAACTCTTCCTGGCCGTAGTATTCGCAGTAGAAGGCAAATTCAGTGTTTCCGCGCATCACCTGATCGATGATGAAGTTGTTTTTGACTTCCAACTCAGCATGGAATGAAGGACTTCAATCGCAGGACAAAAGGATATTGACTCGCCTCGCTCTTTCATGAAGTCGTTCAGCTCCTCGACAAACGGCCTCATGAATGCATTCTGGTTCATCGGCTCTACTTCATCAATCTTCACATCGCCTATAGAATCCAAGCACTTGCTCACCATGCTACGATAGCAAGCGCAGAGTTCCGTTTGTTCGATCTGCCTTTCCAACTCTTCGAAATCCACATAGAAGGAGAAGTCCTCGCCGCAGATCATCCCAGGCAACGATTCGTCGTAGTACGACATGCCCGGCGTGAAGTGATTGCGACAGTCATTCACGGTCGACATGATCCGAGAGTACACGCTCGGTATGTCCTCCCAGTCGGGGAAAGACTCGTCCTTCAACTCACTGTAGTTCCTCTCCACCTCGCGCAGAATAAGCGCATCAACAAGCTGGGCTCCCACTTTCGACGTGTGTTCGTATGCAAGAATGTCGAATGAGTCATTGCTGAAGCGCACAACAAACGCCTCGGCCTCATAAAATCCAATACCTACGAACAGAACCACTTTGGGAACCGTAAATCGGTGACGGAGACTCTCGTAGTAGCTATAGGCAACAGCGATCGACTCCGTATCTCGAATAAGAATGTAGTTGTTCACATTCGCTATGCACAGACCGGCTTGATAGAGCTTGACCTGTTCGTCTGAAAAGTACGCCGGGACAGACAGGACTAAGCGCAAATCATCGACACAGCGCTCCTTCTTAATATCGTTGACGCGGTCTGCGATGTAGGATCCAGACAGATGCTCCGGTGTGATGTCCACCACCGTATCATCCACTGTCACTTGATACACGACAAAACCATCGTCATCTGACTTCATCGACGGATACGCCTGGAGCATCTCTTCACTGACGAGAGAGAATGAGCGCTTAATCGAGGATTTCATAAACTGACAATTACCGTAATTATCCGATTTATTCTATGCTTGATATCGTCCGTGGCAAGATACAGCCAGATCCGCTGCTGTAGCACTGAGGCGATCATCTTTGTCGAAATACACGCTAGATCTAGGGTATTAGTCTACCAAATGTGAAATCTCTGTACACTGAAAACTTCGAACCGTTCCTATCTGCAGATAATACCACTGATGACTCTTCAGGTTCTGCTTTATTCACAAAAAAGATGCCGCTCACACTGCAGTAATCTCCAAGGTCGATTCCCGAACACAGATTCGTACTCATTGTGAAAAGAATTCTATGGTCCGATGTGCTCAGTTTATTGTTATGAATATACCTCAGGTTGCTTCTAAGTACTGTGCTACTCAATGATTAACACTCCATACGATATTTCCTAGATTCATATTGATTCCTGGAATCGATCCATTTTTCTGCTTCATGATCATTGGAGCAACAAGAGTCGAAGCGATTTTGATTCACCAATTATCGACTCCATTACTATCTGATTGGTAAAACAAAATAGAAGACACTGATTCTCTATTGACCTCGACTTCATTTCCATAATCTTTTTTATTTGTTGATTACATACCATGTCCGATAACGAGAATACGAAAGTGTCTGCTGAGGCTCAGGGAGATGACAAGAAGAAGTTGAGAAAGACCACCAAGGTCGATTCCTATGCTACCTACATTTACAAGGTTCTGAAGCAAGTGCATCCGAAGCGTGGAATTTCGAAGAAGGGAATGGCTGTGATGA
>JZRM01000400.1:156-10894 GCA_000963415.1 Blastocystis sp. subtype 6 | reverse complement strand
GAGAGATTGGAAGTGATTCATACAATTTCAGATATTCTTCATTTGTGATAAAAGGTATAATAGATATGATATTGCTAATGAATAGATCTTCCAAATTTGAATTCTATTGAATTAGGAGATGGTGCATTCTACTCCTTATCAACAGTGATATCAAGTATTTGAATGATTTGAATGAATGAATAATAGATCTTCCACATTTGAATTCCATCAAACTTGGTGAATGTGCACTTCAAGGAAGAGATGATGATTCATGTTCATTGATAATGGAAAGTGATATTGATATGAATGAATTGATTTTTAGATCTTCCTAAACTAACATCTATCACTTCTATTGGATATAGTTTCTATTATCCTCATTCAGTAACTCTTTCTAGTTTGATATTGAATGATTGAATGATGAATAGATATTCCGAATCTACAAACAGTTAATCTTCCTGATTCATTTCAACATGTCCAATCCAAATCAATCACTAGTATTTGTATCAATATGAATGAATGAATAGATGTTGCAAATAATCTAGCTGATCTTGTATCACTAGTAGTAAATAATTCATGTGATACAAATAGTAATATAAAGAGTTATGATCCACAACAAAATAATAACCTTGCGAATTCCATTCCCGAACCTAACAATAATACAGATTATGTAGATCAATCTTCATACAATCTACACAGTGATTATTATGAAGAAGAAGAAGATGATGATGATGATATTATTAATCGTTTTGAGAATTCATTTGATCACTATTATGAAGATGATGATTACTATTATGGGACTCAACAGGATTCATCTGATTATTATAATGAGGATAATTACTATCAAGACTATCAGGATCAGGATTCATTTGGATACTATGATGATAACTATTAAAGAAGTGATCGAAACAGTTAATGGATTCTTCTTTTTGTTCATATTCATGGTACAATGGAATAACACTACTTTGAATGGATCTATAATTGTCTTGATGAATTATCGTTATAGGGTTTTCACTTGAAATCTCTAACCATGAGCAACTAAGTAGTTATATGCTTATGTAGGTGATGATATGACCAGATATAAATTATCAGCTTTCAGTTTAATGTAAGATGCAATATTCATGTAGCTAGAGTATATGCACTTCTCTACATCTTAAGAGTTTCTGTTACCGCTCTTTCTTATGAAGTATTCTGTAGTTTAGGATCTAATCTACAACAGTGCTAAAGATACATGATTATTGCTAATACCAGATATATATTCTTTCTCTGCTTGACGACACGACGATGTTTTACCTTCGTAAATTACTACTGCTTATTACAATGATTTTGTAAGTTTTTAGTTATTTGACAAATAATGAACTGAATCCATTCCATAACTTGTACTTGTATCATCTATCATCTACTATTTCTCCCCTATTTCATCTTTGAATATCAGAACATCCTATACTACTTTAATTCTACAACGAGTACACTTCTTGATTAGAATCAGAACCTTTATGAAGATAATAAAAGCATACTTCAGTCTGCTAGAATTATACCATAGAATCCTATTCTCTACCATTTCTGCTTTGATTATTGAATAGCATCAATTCTCTGCCTGAAGAGGTTTCCAATCTGATATGACTCAGTTACGATATAAGGCTTCATTAATCAATCAATCCCATTGTTTTGCCAACTTCAATTTCCAACTATAGAACGTCAGTAGTACATGAAAACAGCTAGTATGTACCACTAGTGTTTTCATTAATCACATCCTAGTGCAACTCATCCTCTATTTTACACTATTCGGATCTATGTTATCCACTGTATAGTATAAACTACATTTAGTACTTGTATTCCCTACTTAGTTCTAAAAATACTGCTAACATCATATTTAGAATCTACAACAATTTCTGATGAGATAATACTATTTAAATAGAATGATCATAACCTTGATAACAATACTCTTACAAAAATGAAACGTAAAGTGATCATTGATAATACTAATCCAGGTTCACTCTTAGAATAAATCTCATTCCTTGTTGTGACCATGCTTTCAGATGATGACTTCGAGCAGTCAGGAGACGTTCTATTAATCCATGATACTTTACTTACTAGGATGAAATGGAGGTGCAAACGGAGAATGTGTCACAAGAAAAGGATGACTCAAGCCCTACAGTACCCAATAATATAGCAGACGACTCGATGACGTTTGAAAGAGGATCAGGGAAAAGACGTAAAAGTCTAACAGTGGAAGAGAAGTACCAAAAGCTAGACCAACGGGAACATGTTCTTAAGCGTCCAGATATGTATAGTAACTATTTGCTTTGTTGTTGTAATTTATAGTTGGCAGTATCGACAAGGTCACTCAGGGAATGTGGGTATTTGATGAGAATACGAAGGGACTCGTGTTTCGTAATGTGACTTATGTTTTGCTATATATTGTGTTCCATCTCTAGGTCCCTGGTTTTCTTAAAATATTTGACGAGATTCTAGTAAACGCTGCAGATAATAAACAAAATGATCCTTCAATGGATACAATTCGAGTCAATATTGACCTTGAGAATTGCCGTATCACCATTTGGAATAACGGAAAGGGAATTCCAGTTGTTATTCACAAGGAGGAGAACATGTATGTTCCTTCGTTGATTTTTGGACTTTTGCTGACAGGTGGTAACTTTGATGATAATGAGAAAAAGGGTGAGGAATAGGGCTGTGCTTCACGTCTAGTCACTGGTGGTAGAAACGGACTGGGAGCGAAGTTAACCAACATCTATAGCAAGGAGTTCTCTGTAGAAACTGCAGATAAAAACGTGGGCAAACGATTTCGCCAAGTGTGGTATGATCACATGAGTCGAACAGAAGACCCAGTTATATCGAATTTCAGGGGAAAGGAATACACTCAAGTTAGTTATATTCCTGATTTGTCGCTGTTTAAAATGGATACATTGGATGAAGACATCATTGCCTTGATGAAGAAGCGTGTGTATGATATCGCTGGAGTCACGGACAGCTCACTGAAGGTTTTTTTAAACGGAGAGCGTATCGAGGTGAAGAACTTCGAGTCGTACATTAAAATGTACAAGAATGAAGAGTCGACAGGCATGGTGGATAGTAAGGTTGTCTATTGCAAGGCGGGAGATCGATGGGAAGTGGGAATCGGTGTCAGTGATGGTCATTTGCAACAAGTGTCTTTTGTGAATAGCATCTGCACCAGCAAGGGCGGAAAGCATGTTGATTACATTGCGCAGAAAGTCGCTGATTACTTACTCCCAATCCTGAAGAAGAAAACCAAAAAGGATACGAAGCCGATCATGGTGAAACAATTTCTATATGTATTTGTCAATTGCAAAATAGAGAATCCCACGTTTGACTCTCAAACAAAAGAAACACTTACGAAAGTCAGCAAGGACTGGGGCTCTCTGCCTGTACTTTCTGAACAGTTTTTGAAGAAGGTGGAAAAGTGTGGAATCATTGACGCTGTTTCAGTGTTTTCACGGTTCAAAGAAGAGCAGCTACTCAAGAAACAATCGGGAAGAAAGACAAGTCGGAAATTGAAAATCCCCAAATTGGATGATGCAAACTTTGCTGGTACGCGTCGCAGTGCGAACTGTACTCTGATTATTACAGAAGGAGATTCGGCAAAGTCGCTTGTGGTTAGTGGTCTCTCTATTATTGGTAGAGACTATTATGGAGTGTTCCCATTACGAGTGTGGTTGGTTTATTTGAGTAAGAGATAGGGTAAGATGCTGAATGTTCGCGATGTATCGAAAGCTGCTGTCATCAAAAACGAGGAAATCCATAATCTAGTACAGATCTTAGGTTTGAGGTTGTTTCTATTGATGTATATGAGGAATAGATTTGACGCAGTGTATAGCGATGTCTCATCGTTGCGATATGGCAAATTGGTGATTATGGCCGATCAAGATTATGATGGATCACATATCAAGGGTCTAGTGATTAACTTCTTTCAAGTCTTTTGGCCATCACTGTTGAAGTTGAATTTCCTACAACAATTTATTACTCCCATTGTTAAAGCTACGAAGGGAAAGCAGAGTTATATGTTCTTCACTTTGCAACAATACAAGAATTGGCTAGTGGATCACAATGAAGGCCAGGGTTATCATATCAAGTACTACAAAGGTCTTGGAACATCAACTCCTCAAGAAGGTAGGGAGTACTTCAGTAATCTAGGTCGTCATCTGGTTCCTTTTAAGCCGATAACGTTGGAAGAGTCTTCTCATTTAGACATGGTTTTTCGAAAGAAGCGGGCTGCTGAACGCAAAGCGTGGATCAACCATTTTCAACCTGGTGATTACGTTGATTATGGTTTGTTTGTTTGTTTTTCTTGATGTGTAGCGGTGGATCAAATGGCGTATAGTGACTTCCTCGATAAGGAACTTATTCAGTTTTCTCGTTATGACAATACTCGTTCTATTCCATGCATGGCTGATGGGTTTAAACCTTCTCAGCGCAAAGTGTTGTTTGGAGCATTCAAACGAAAATTAACGAACGAAATTAAAGTGGTCCAGTTCTCTGGCTATATTTCTGAGCATGCTGCATATCATCATGGAGAGCAGTCGCTAAATGATACTATTATTGGTATGGCGCAGGATTTTGTGGGTTCCAATAACATTAATTTGTTAGTTCCTGCGGGTCAATTTGGAAGTCGTTTACTAGGTGGCAGGGACTCTGCTTCTCCTCGTTATATCTATACCTATCTCTCGAAGATTACTCGCCTAATCTTCATTGAAGATGATGATCTGCTTTGCCATTATCTTGTTGATGAAGGTCAAAGCATTGAGCCGGAGTTCTACTTACCAATTATTCCGATGGTATTGGTAAATGGAGCAGAAGGAATTGGAACTGGATATAGTACCAAGATCCCAAATTATAATCCTGTGGATATTACGAACTATATTAAAGCCAAACTGCATCGTCATGTTGACCTTTTGCCATGATTCGTAGATGAAGCACCTCCTGAATTACATCCTTGGTGGCGTGGATTCACAGGTGATATTTTTAAGCGTCCAAACGGTTATTTGATTCGTGGGCGAATCACAAAGGTGGATGACCTTACTTATGTAATCACTGAACTCCCAATAGGACGATGGACACAGGATTACAAGCAAATCTTGACAGATATGCTACTTCCAGAAAAGAGAGCTCCCTTAATTGCAGATTTTAAGGAGAATCATACAGATACGACGGTTCATTTCACAATTCTCTTAACACCTGAGCAGGCAGAATCAATAAAGAGACAAGACTTGTACAAGTTCTTTAAGCTGGAAACAACTATTACAACGAATAATTTCAATCTCTTCTCACCAACTGGTCAAATCACGCACTATGATTCGGCTCAGCATATTGTAGAAGAATTCTTTGCATTCCGTCTCCCTTATTTCCAACAACGCAAAGATTACTTGATTTCCAAGCTAGGACAAGAAATCAAGCGAACCAGTAATATGGCTCGTTTTGTTGTTGAAGTCGTGGAAGGGAAGTTGATCATCAATAATCGTCCACAGAAGGCTATTTTGCGGGACTTGGAAGCAAGAGGGTATGACACATTCTATCCGGAAAAGAAACAAATGAGTTCAACCACTGGAGATGTGGTAATTGCTCGGGAATCAAACCAGCTAGACGAGAATGATGTCGGTCCACTGGATGTGAGCGTAAAGCAGCTGGCACAGGGATATTCGTATTTACTGTCCATGAAGTTGTGGAGTCTTACGAAGGAGTTGGTGGAGAGTCTAAAGAAGAAAGTAAGGTCACTGGAAGAACAGATGAAGTCGTTGAAGAATACAACGCCCGAGATGATGTGGGATAAAGACTTGGACGCATTCTTAGAGCAATTGATGGAGATGGAGAAGCAGCGAATCAAAGAGAAAATGTGGGAACAAAAGAAGCAAAAGAAGCCTTCAAAGAAGCGAAAGAAGCCTGCTTCGCGTCGTTCGGATGCTGGTCTATTGGAAGTGATGAGTGATGTGGACGACTTCGATGATAGCGTTGCAGACCCTCGCAAGGAAAGGATGACAGCCAAAGAGAAGGCGTTTGATCAGTTGAAACAGAAGACAAATGATGTGACATCACGCTTCAGCATATCCGACTACTACAAGTCGCAGTTGAAGGAGCCCACGCCAGAAATGCTGAAGGAGTTGAATGCAGTGGTGGACGAAGAGACAGGCGAGGTGGTGAGAGTGAAAAAGGAGCGGAAAGCACGAGGAACGTCCAAGAAGGTGAATGTGAAGGAGGAACCCTCCATGATTTTGGAGAGCGACAGTGAATCGGATAGCGAGGATGATGTAATAAGAGACAATCGCGCTGCCATTGCGGCGAAGAAGATGGAGGAGGAGGATCATGAGCCTGTACAAGAAGACGCGGTCGATTTGGAGGAGAGAGGCGAGATGGAGTTGGAGAGCAATGAGCCAGCAAATGATGAGTCAGCAGAGGTGACTAAGAAGCGAGCTCCTGCTCACAGGGCGCCTGCAAAGAGCAAGGCGATGAAGCAGGGAGTGCAGACAGCGCAGGAGGAAGAGCCGAAGAAGCCAGCTGCTAGAAAGAGAGCACAGCCGAGGAAAGCTGCTGCTTCAAAAGAGTCTACCAAGGATTTGGACAACTCTGCGAAAAATGGCTCAGAAGACTCTGAGGAGGATGGCTATGTTCCTCTTGCAGAACGTCTGAAGCGAAGCATGAAGGATGATGTCCACGCAGAGAACATTGATGAGTTGGCAAACACAAAGTCTACAGTCCCCCGCAAACGAAGAACTGTAAAGAGAGCCGAGGCTCCGAGGAAGAGGTCGAAAGTAGCAAAAGACTCTGACAGTAGTGACTCACTTTTCGGATTTTGAGTGATCTTTTGTGGGATTGTTTTTTGAATACATGAATATTCGTTACTTATGACGTCATTGGATCTTTTTCGTTTCTTCATTCTTTTATTTGGATTATTTTAATTCATGTTTCATTCTTCTAGCATGAATCAATACGTCTCAGTGTATGATATGGCAGCAAACTTGATTTGCAGGACTCATTTAGAGACTGAGACCTATGTTCCCTTTCAGCTTAATAGTGAGTGTCTTTTTGCTTGCATCATCTTGTAGGTACATTTCGATTTTCTTTTCCTCGTTTCTTGAAACGGAGGAAAGATAGCGATATTTCGAGCAATTCCAAGTAGTTGGCCGAATTGGTTAATGAGGTAGACCCAGTCCTGAAGGTGCAGACCAGGGAGCTCCTATTGATAGGGAGATTGTATTTGATGTAATAATGGCAACGATTGACATGGACTGCTAGTGTTATTTTAGCTTTTCGAGTGTTTGATACAAACATACGAACCCTAGATAATAGAACAATCTCAGTAGCGAAAATTACTTGTACATGACAGAATCCTGGTTCATTACTTGATAGGTATAAATCGAAGGAGCCATCTGTCCAGTCCACCCATAAGGTTGCTGAGAATAATAGAATGGAGCATAAATCATCGGCGGGATGGTTTGAGGAGATATCCACGGACCCCAACAAACTGATGAGGGAGAGGCAGTGGCTTGATTGGGCATCTCAGGCAAGCTGTTGACCGAGAAGGAGGGAAGAATCGAAGGTACCTGCATCTGTGTTTGCATTGCATTTGCCACCACCTTTCGATGCTCCAGAATTTCCTTGACGTGATCGATATCAACGCCAACGGAATACTCATACTCTCCCACTTCGTGGCAATCCTCCTTGGCAACTTTGCTCCACTTCGTCAGGTCCTTGTTGATGAGATTCAATTCGCTGGTTGTGAAAGTGAGGGACGGTTGAGGGACGGATGTTGCACTGGTCGAATCAGCAGGCAAACGAGAAGAGGAATCAGAGTCTTTCTCAGGACTGCTTCCCTTCTGCGATCGACTGTTCTGAGATGACGAGTCGTTCTGTGTTGGTCGGTTTTGCTTCGAATAAGAGCCTTCGCCGTGCTGTGTTCTTTGCGATGGCTGATCGTTCCTGTCAGGCTGAGTCGCTTGAAATGGCAAGTTACTCTTGGGCTGATCACTTCGCGACGACTGACCCACACGAACTGAAGTGCCTGACTCCGCAAGCGATCCGCTGAAGATGGGACCATTTTCCATTGATGAAACCTTGGCAGACGAACCAGAAAACGGAGCTGGCATCACAAAATGACGAGATGAGGAAGACACATAGTTGGTAGACTCCGTGGAAGTCTTCTCTCCCTTCTTCACCATAGAACAATAGCTAGGGAGAGGGGTGTTCACCACCACACGCGCACTTCCGTAGGAGACCCGAGAGCCCTTCGAAACCGAAGCCACCTCCATCTGACGCAGCGCTTCCGCATCTTCTCGTTTGAGTTGCTGCTCACGCTCATAGGCTTGACGCTCCGCATCCTCTTGCTGGATCTTCAGAGCTTCGATAGACACTCCAGACCCTGCTGTATTCATCTTGTCCAGTACTCGCACATCACCACCTGAATGTGAGAAATAAAAAAAATACTACTCATGCTCGGCTTACGGTTGAACATAGGCTTACTTGGCGACGGAACTACAGCTAAACCAGCCACAGAAAAACTACCATCTATTTGCTCCGTTGCACTCTTTTCAGAGCGGTACCCAGCACTTTCCTCGGAATGCGTAGTATTCTTGTTAGAGACATTTCGCACTGCGGTAGCATTACTGAATTTGTCTACTGAAGATGGTTTCACCTTGATAGGAACAGGCAGAACCATCCCAGAGTTAAATTGGCGATTACCACGATACTTTTTATGTTGTGGTTGGGCCATGCCTCCCTTCTGGAAGCTACCTACTGGAATAGTTAGAAGGCGTATTATACACAACAAAACATACCTTTTTGAATGACTCCGGGTGTAACAATTTGTTGAACATGCGAAGCTTGGGTATTTCCAGAAAACGAAGATGGATCATTTTTTCGGTAAGGAGATTCTCCTGAACGCTTCATGAATATGTAATAAAGATGATCTTGAGAGATAAGATAATGACATAAAAATTGGTTATTTTGATAATTGCCATTTAAGAAGGTATCAAATCGGAATTGATAATTGATTATGGATCCCATTATCTGCACCTTTGATGAGTTCGTTGACCATATCAAGAACCGTTTGAAGGATGTTTCCCTTCAAGTCGAGTACAACGACCATCTTTATTCTGAAGAGGAGTACCCTAAATTGAAAGCCTTAGTAGTTGATGCAGGTAGTTATTTTTGCTTTTCAAACAATAGCGAGCAAAATGGAGCATGATATCTCTAAACTCCATCTACTCTTCTCAAACATCACTTTGCCTGCTTTGATTTCTCTTTTAAAGGACATTGAGAGTGTATTCGTCCATATTGTGGAGAGTGCAAGGTTATTTATGAGCTGTGGCCTCACTAATGCGGCGAGAGAAGAAATTCTGTTTGATATCGAGTCATCTCCATGTAAATCACTAATGTGTAGAGAAATTACAATTTCTATCGAAAATCTAGTGGATAACTGTAAGAAGGTGTACACCAAAGTAGATGACGATAGTCGTTTTCACTTTAGCAAGTCAGTAAGCTCAGTCCGAGTTGCACAGGTGCTGTTTGGGACGCCTGCAAGCGTTTGAATTCGATTAGTGAGAGTAACAAGAAGGCTTGCTTGAAGGAAGTCATGACCGTAGTGCTTCTCTGTCCTCCTCAGTAGATGATTCGAATGATCCGCGACGTCCGCAAGGAGCACGAAGAGTACTCGGCAGAGGATGACGACTGGGATGGTCTGCTGGACGAGGAGGACTGCGCAGAGCTGGAGGATGAGGCGCCGTCGAAAGAACTGCAGGAGGCAACGGTTCGCCAAATCACCAAGATCCAACTGCTCTTTGAATCGCTCTTCAAGTGAGAAACGATCTCTTGGCTGAGAATAGACTCTATTCGAAGACACTCCCTGCCGTGATTCCATTCGATCAGGTCGAAAAACTGAACGATGTTTCCGTTTCGGTACTTGAAAAGCGGCCTTGTTATGCTTAGTTAAAAACGGTGTGTAAAGATGTGGACAGTTTTGGAATGGTATTGTATGGGCTGGAAGAACATGACAGGAATGTCATATTGCATACAGGTGATGACATCAAGTCTCTGCAGCGTCGTGTCGAGCTAGTTTGGTAGCGTGTATCTGAAATACTGAAATAGTAGTAACGAAGGAGAGGAATGTCGTTTGTTCCGAGAAGCTTGCCAGGAAGCGATGGAGAGTCTCGCTCAGTTTGCCAGTCTTTTATGAAGTGTTTATTACACACATCGTGGATTCAACAAACAGCTGAGACTAACAAGAAGGGAACAAACACTTTCTGGTTACAGGTTTCAAGTCGTAGAAACAAATCTCCAGTCTTTTGTCAAAAGTGTTATCAAGCACCAAACGACCACTGTGACCTTCCATCACAATACCTCCAGCGCAAGATGCCATAGGAGAGTTGCTTGGAGGCGGAGCCAGCATCTTGCTTTCATCTTCGTTCAAAGTCACATTCACGACCACATCCACACCACACTCCTCTTTCATCATTCGCACGTACTTCTGCTGCACCTCGGGAACAATTCGACGCACCAACTCCAAGTCCACTTTGCGACAACGAACCAGGATATCAGGCTCCTCGATCTTGATGAGTCCCTGGAGAATGAGGTCCTTCAGCACCTCTGTGTACTTTTCTACGTTGGTTTCAGACAACTGCGCAAGTCGCTCTCTGGCAAGCTGATACAATTTGTTCAAAAGGTCATCTCTTGCTACCATACGTCGTTTTGTCTGCCTAGCGATCTCTGCAGACTGCGCAATACGCTGTTGAACTTG
>JZRM01000399.1:0-33940 GCA_000963415.1 Blastocystis sp. subtype 6 | reverse complement strand
ACTAAAGTCAAACCAAAATAATTCGAATTATGTCCGTATTATCTTGATTCTGCAAATATACAGTATTTGATCAGTTGTGTGCAAGTCAACGTATTAGCATATTCTATTTTCATGCAACGTTCATAATACATATCGTATATTTTCTTTAATCGTGCATTTAATATGTCCTTATCAGGTCTTTTTACTACTTTCCCGTTTTTGAATTCATTCTCAGCATTTATTATGATGTTAGTTGGTATATATCTGGTTGCTAAGTTGTGGGATACGGCAATCCGTACTTTGTGTTTGCCGTTCAACATTTTTTTTGTCGGCACTATAGTTATGAATAGATTAGCCATAATTTCTTTGTAATTAGATTATTTTTGTTTTATTGCCACGGCAATATAACGGCAATAAAATAGCGTCAAAAGTGACGTTTTTAACTTTCTAATACAGGTACTAATGAAAATGAATATAGTTTGATTTTGTTTGTAAGTAGCTGATAATCAATTAATAGAAAGGGCTTCTAAATCCTCCTCTGAGGTAGAAGCCCTTCAATACAAAAACTAAACTAGACACATTTCTGAAAATCTAGTCTTATGTTTTCTATATCAATATAATAGCCATGCTGTTTTTTATGGTTCGACCATTATTCGACCATTAATACTTTAACTACTATCAATATTCATATATTATTTACCATGTTTTTAAATCTTTGACCTTACCATACTTATCTACTGTACATCGAAAGTTTGTACGTATCATTGCACCAAAAGAGTTTTGTGCATCTACATATGATTGAATAACTACCGACTCATCATCATTTATTTTATATTTTGACTCTTTGTCGAATTCCGTAGCAAACTTTGCGGTTGATGGAGCTTTAAGTTGAGATTTGACTTCTTTCTTTGAAGCTTGAAAAGCATCTCTAATCAATCTCTCTTTTTTAGCTTTTTTGCTATCTTCTGCCGAATATTGTTGTTCGTTTGTTTGAGATTTATTGTATGCTATTGTGAATGCTAATATCATTGTTACCACCGAAACTACTGCAAAATAGCCACTTTTTGAAAGAGATATCATAAACTTTTCCCTTATGAATGGGATGGCTTTCTCAACCAAACAAAGTGCAACTATGGCTATAACTACGATGATTTTTATTAATAAGGGCGCATTCATGTATTTTAATTTTAGAAGTTTACTTATTTCTTTTTCTCCAATGAGAGTTTACATAGATACCATCCTTCTTATAGTATTCCTTGATATGTTGAATAGTATTGGAATCATTTGAAGGATAAAAATTTTGTTTGTATAAGATCAATATGATAATAGTAACTATAATTGTGGCTATTGGATGGGTATAAAGCATTAGTAGAGAAGCTACAATTATCATGAGTTTTATGTATAACTTATCGTATATCATAATTTAAACTATATTTCGTTCATTCTTCAACATAGCTAATTCTCCCTTTACCTTTCTAAGTTCCTCGGTGAGCAATTGATTAGTCTTCATCTGTTCGTTGATTGTACCTTGAAGGGTGGCTATCGTATCTACTAAACGCTCCATGCGTTCAATGTTTGGATCGGATTTGATATCTGAAATTAACATAGGGCCTTTATCTCTGAATAACCATTCTGCTGACACTTCGTCAAAAGCTTTAAGTATCCCAATGACAAGGTCTAATGAAATCCCTCTTTTTCCTATAAATTGATTATTTAAGGTCGTTTGCTCCATTCCTATTGATGCCGCAAGCGTAGCCTTACTCATGTTTGTATATTCTCTAAATTCTTTGATTCTCTGGAGAATATCGTCTTTATTGCATGTATTCATTTTTATTTATAATATTTCTAAATAAGACATATGTCCTAAAATAATAGCCTAAATGTTTTTGTAATAAGGTCAAATGACCTATATTTGCATCATCAATCAATACTCCAAAAGTATGAATAAAAAAGCAAGTATCCAACCGAAAACAGAGAAAAGTAACTCTAAGAAAAGAGATTATAGTCTTATCGTTGATGGTAAGTATAATTTTAGAGCTATTATCCAAAGAGCTTGGGTCTATGTTCGTAATTATGGTTATTCTTTTAAGTCTGCTCTTAAAACAGCTTGGATAGATGCTCACTTGAAAATGGATGAATATAAGGCAGAGATAAGATTCCGCGAAAGCACTACATCTATTTTCCCAAAAAAGAATTTATCTCTTTCAAGCCTGTATAGTGATCCTTGCGGAAATCTTGCAATGGGGTATGTGACAAAGTAATCAATCAAATCAATCATAAATAAATTAATCATGGAAGAATTAAAAAAATCACAGACTGAACTTCTTGAAGAGAGAGTAGAGAAATTGAAACAGGAGAATGAGCAATTGAAAAAGGATAAGACTATGTATGAAGATTGGTGGAGAAAAGCTGATGCCAAGAATTTGGAACTGATAGAAGCTATGAAGTCCATCGGCACCATCGCCAATATCATTTATGCTTCGGCAAAGTCTTAACCCTCACCTAAAGTCAAACCAAAACTGCCGGTTATCCGGCACCCAGCCTGGCCAGTGAGCCTGCCCTTGAAGGGAGGCTGGGAACACAGAGAAGAGTTCTTTGACATATTGGTAAAAATAGAGGTTGCAAGTTATCCTCTGCTGAAAACGGACTACGTAAATAGGCACAACTTGACAACGATATAATGCTGTGGTTAAAGGTCAGAACCATATCGTTGTAAAAATAAAACAGTTAGGCATATTTATGTCGGCAAATCGTGGTATTTGCTTTAAGAGTTATGTGAGTAAAAAAATAGATATAGCAGGTGGTGTAGCTCAGTTGGTTAGAGCGCATGTCTTAATATGCATGAGGTCGACGGTTCGAGTCCGCTCATCACTTCAAGTTAAATGAAAATTTTGTGAATTGCGTAAATCGTCAAATTAATATAGAAAGAAAATAAATGGAGAAAGTATATTTTAAGTAAAAAATAGTTCATAGTTATTGGAAATTCATATATTTGCGATGCCCAATAATGTTATAATCTATTCATGTAGAGTGTAAACCGTAAAATCGGTTTCAGCTTTATAACGGCTGTGGGCGCACTCTGCATGAATATCTAAGAATTATGAAAACAAAATTTAGACAGTTTAAAACTGCTGAAAAGCATCAATGGAAAACAATGCAATTATTGAATATTGTTTTGTTGCATAATCAAGCTCCTGATTCTTATGTGGAGTTATTTAATAAAATGGCATATTTGGATTTTGTGATACCATTAAGAGGAGATAATTATATTGAGCTGCTGAGGTTTGAAAAACTTGCTACTTTGAACATGTATGAAGGAACCATTGTTACTTATATAGGTATCAGAGATAATGCATGGTTCAATCAAAAAAGTAAAAAAATAGAAAGTAGAGAGAGTGAAGAAGATTTGTATGCTAATACAAAGAAAGCAACATTCTATTTTATCCCAGAAGTACATAAATTATGTTTGCTATCTGGCAGTGAAGTTACAATTCAGAATATAAAAAAATATATTGATGCTGCTTCAACTAAGATATTAGGACCAGAACAAGTTCATTCTAACTTCGTTACATCAAAAGATGAGATAACAGAAGCGTATAAGGAACTCAATGTTAACCGCGTTAAGCTAACTATTAATTACGGAAATAAGGATGATATAGAAGGGTTTGAAGAAACGTTTAGTGATTTGGCCAAAGAAGGTAATATCGCATTGATAAATATGGATGTATCATCAGCAGAAAATGAAGATCTAAATTTAACTGAAGGAGGAATGGTTGATTCCTTAATTAACCTTGTAACCAAAATGGGGAATGGGGCTGCTGAAATCACTGGTTACCAATTAATACCAGGAAAGAAAAAAGGAAGTAAACCCAAAAGGAAAAATCATAGAATACGCACCGAGAATTACATTGAAAAGATAAAAGTTGGATTCAGTAGCATCGGTAGTATATATATGGCTGTATATAACGAAGTTGTTACAAGATATAAAGGTTCAGAATAAAAATGGAAAAGAAACACTCAATATTTGGCTGGGACTCGGTGTTCAGATCATACACGAATTATGATTTGATTAAAGATTCAATTTTTCCCGTATTAGCAGCAGTTACTATAACTGTTATTAGCTACTTAGGGGAGAAAGATATGCTTGTTGAACTGTTTAAGGTTATCACGATTGGATTGAGTGTGGTTCCTGTAATGCTGTCAATCCTTTTGGCTGCTTATGCTATATTAATGTCTATGTACTGGTCCCCAATTTGTGAAAAGATGAAACATAATGCAAAGGGAAATAAGTTATTAAATGGGCTGAACTCATCTTTTGCGGCTGCAATAAAGATTATTTGTTTTGGGGTTCTTTATCTTCTGATAGTAAATAGTATAGGGACTGTGAATATGCCGTTTCATATAATACCGCTTAGTATTATCAACGCATTGCTTTTAGTCATTTCGCTATATTTCATTTTATTTTCAATATGGATAATGAAGGATATAGCAATCAGTATTTATAATTTCGCATCTTTTACTATTAATACAGATATCAAAGAAAAAAAGGAAGATTCAAATACATAACATTTACATTTTTGACTTTAATACGGAATAATAAAAATTGTACGTATCATAAATTTATTGTTTCTCTGTTATCAACTAAAAAAATTATATAATGAAAACACTGGCAACTATTTTGAAAAAACAGACTGTTAGAATAGATAATCATAAAAGCGGTACAAGAGAGGAGATAAAATGGGGAAAGGGTTTTCATATTCATAAGATTATGAATGATAAAAGGTATAAGGGAGCAGAATTTACTCTACCGCTTGATCATGAGGGTACTATAAAATGGATTAAAGGAAATACTATTTCTATTGTACATGAAATACAAAAAGCCTTTAAAGATGAAAGAGTGCGTAAAAAATTTATACACAGTTTTGGGAAGGCTCTTAATGATATTGCCGATGCAAGTAGGGCAGACGAAGAAGCACGTTCAAAGATATTGGCTCAAAGTAGTAGAAATCTGATAACACTTTTTGGAATGGATTATGAAGCTAAAAGATATTGGTTTCGTGATGATGTAAATTTTATGTCTATGTTTACAAATACTGAAAAGGACAATTTGTATATTGAACAGAATATAAAACATGGATATATTACCCTATCAGATGATGAGATGTATATAGAATCTTTCAATTCCATTGTAAGTGAGAAAGATAAAAATAATGATCATGATTTGGAAATGTAAATTAGGATAATATATTATTGCTATTTTTTATAATAAATAAATGCATATAGATACCCTCAATTGGATTTTCATTGAGGGTATTTATTTTGTAATGCACCTATGACGAACACGCCAGAGACGGTTTGAGTAACCGTGAAATACTTCACCGCTATATTTTGCCCAAATACTCTATTTGCGAAAAGACATCTTACACCCTGATCAACGTCAGCACCGAGCCTGGTGTCATCCGTCAGCAACAAGAATCGCAGGTGCAGCTCACTCTGTTTTGATATTTTCTGTTGCCAGGTAGATATAGTCGGAGATATCCTCTACCAACTCCTCGTGGCTGCTCAATTTCAGGGGTATGAGCTCTATGAAGACAGTCGGTGTGTCGAAGATCTCTTCCTGCCCGATAAATTCCACTTGTTTATTCTAAAGATCGGATGTTCGTATGATTGGTTCACCGATTTCATCTTTCAGTTGTTGCAGCCAGTCTATTCGGCTGAGATAAATGAATTTTCTTATAAAGATATGAAAGAGTCATATACAGGAATTGGTATATGACATTACTACTACTGTCCAATTGGCAAAAAATATTGTCGTTCTAAAAAACTGAGAAATGGGCGATAAATAAGTTCCGTCGGCAGCAATTGAAATTGGATGAAACAACTAAGTGCAATCGTTTTGGAAAATATTGAATCTGATTTTTTTTAGTGTAAAATAGAATAAATATAAATCAAAGGTGTAAAAATGAAATGTAAGAAATTGATTCACAAGCTACGAAGAACTTCTTGCGTGGTACGACTGGCGTTGCGGTCATTTTGGAATTGTATAAGCTATAGAGGATATATTCTTCTACCTGTTTTTGAGCGTTGCGTATCATCACGTTGCTCATTGCTCGATTCTCGTATATGGTTATACACGAAAAAAGGATGGATAGTGCGTTTGAACATACTACCACCAATAGTAAAATTCGACTGCAATCGTTGTTTGTTGAAAGATTGCTTAAAGAAACCAGTACAGCGAAAGTAGCGGATGCAATTGTCAGTAGATTACTTTGGAGTCTGAAAGTCCATTCAATTTTTTTCTCTAAAGTTTCTTTGTAGTTTGAAACTACTTTTTCTTCATTATTCATATTTCTTATTTTTTTAATTAGACACTTCAAAAATAAGAAAATCCTCCGGTTCTTGGTCATTAGCGAATAGTCTTGAATCGGAGGAAACTATTAATCAATTAATAATCAATATGGAAGAAAAAAAGAAAAGTATTATGTGCATCATCCGTGAAATGGAGAAAGATGCAGAAGAAATTTTCCCTATTTCCAGCCGTGCCTACATACTCAATCTGATATCATATAGATTGAAGGATAAAGAGCCGGACAAAAAGTGGGGGATTAAATCAGATCAAAATAATGGGATCGTCACTGTTACAAGAAAGCGATAATATATCCATTCTTCGCGGATATATTATCACACCTGGAATGGCTATGATTTTGCTTGATAATATACTCCGTATAATGTCATCAGAGGCATTTGGAAAAGATAAATCAGCATATATAGTAGGGGGTGAAAAGAAGTTGATCAGTCTTATTGAGGCAGGTAAAATTGATAGCGATAAACCTGTCAACAAACAAAATGGGAAGTGGCGTTGCAATGCAGCTCAGGTGTTGCTGCATTGCAAGTGCTCAAACAAGAAAAGTAAACGTAGCAAAAAATCTAAGAGATGAAAGCATTAAGAATTTCTCAAAATGTAGTTTCTATTGTTGGCATTTGGGCGGCAATTTGGTTAGGGGATGGCATAAATGCCAGTTATAAAGAGTATATAGCTTCTGTGATCATTATTATAATGGTATTTCTTATGTATGTGTTCCAAGGTATATACGAGGAGAAAATTTCTAAAAAGGAATAGTATTCAAGGATGCAAGATAAGGGCTTTCCAGTTTTATAATAGGTCGTTTGCCATGTAGTTTTTGTTTAGGTGTTAGTTTTCTGGAAAGTGGCTTTCTTCTCGGTTCGATGCCGGGACTTGCACGAAAGTCCGTGAGGATGATTTTAACGTTTGTGATTAGATTAGCCCGGAATAAAAATCCGGGCATTTGCCTGGATAGCTCAGTGGATAGAGCGCTGTGTGTGGTGGAAGGTTGGGAGTTCGAGTCTCTCAAGAAATACTCTTAGCTCAACGGGAGAGCACCACAAGCAGAGGTCGGCGGTTCGAATCCGTCTCTTGGCACAAGTAGCCCGTGAGGGTGAAATCAATCAAAGGTTAATATTTTAATCAAATCAATCAAAGTTGCCAGCAGCGGCTGGCAACGAAATGAAGTAGTGGCGGAATGGTAGACGCTTAGTTTCAGTGGTGACAATGCACGAATAGCATCACGAGTGGGAAAATCAAACTATTAAATCCCCACATATGCACAATCAGAAACTGAAACGAAAAATCCTGTTGTAAAAGTTAGAGGTTCGACTCCTTTCTACTTCGCAAACCCATGAAGGTGATTAATAGTATCATGTAGTTTTGTATTTGTGTTTGTACTGGGTGTGCTGTTCGTGAGAATAGTACACCTTTCTTATTCCGGACGGTTAGCTTATCGGTTAGAGCTTCGTGTTGCGCAACCAATTCAAAACGAGTGGGAGGGGTTCGATTCCTCTACCGTCCACAATTAATGTATTATTATGGAATTAACCGAAAGACAAAAACTAATTATCGCTGGGAAGATATGTCCATATTGCGGTAATCCAACAGAGTTTGTCGATAGTTCTGTTGTTTATCGAAGGCCATACGGAATGATCTATTTGTGTTCTGGATGTGATGCATATGTAGGAGTTCACAAGGGTACTAATAGAGCATTAGGAAGAGTTGCACGAAAGCCACTTCGTAAAATGAAGCATCAAGCTCACGAGTATTTCGATAAGATTTGGGAGCTTGGTTACATGAAAAGAACTGAAGCTTACGCATGGCTTTCAAGAATGCTTGATCTACCTTCTGATTATACCCATATTGGGATGTTTTCAGAAATCACATGCTTACGTGTAATTAATTTCAGTAAGCAGCTTCTGAACGACTATCGCACACTTGACTTGAGTAATGGGAGAGAACCAAGAACTCCATATTACCCATTATAAAAATGGCGCTAAAATGGCGAAGTTTCCGTTTGCTAACTTCGTCATTTAACGATAACTTTACTGATGTAATAAACTAAAAGTCAAACCAATAACTAAAAGAATTATGGCTGTAAGTAAAAAAGTTGAACCAGTAGTTCAGCAATCTGTAGAAAACAAACTCAATTCTATCAGACCTCTTTGGGCATCTGAGATTGAATGCAGAGTTGGAAGTATGAAAAGTGATGGCTCCGGTTGCTCTCTGTTGCTTTACAAAGATGCGAGGGTGGACATGCGATTGCTTGATGAGGTATTCGGTCCTATGAATTGGAAACGTACCCACGATGTCGTAAATGGCAATTTGTTTTGTACGCTATCCATTTGGGATAATGATAAAAAAGAGTGGGTCTCAAAGCAGGACGTAGGTACTGAGTCCAATACGGAAAAAGAGAAAGGTCAGGCTTCAGACGCTTTTAAGCGTGCGGGGTTCAATTGGGGTATAGGTCGGGAACTTTATACTGGGCCTTTCATTTGGATTAAACTGGATAAAAGCGAAACATATTCAAGTAAATCGGGCTCTTATGGTTTATATACTAAGTTTAAAGTAAAGGAGATCATTTACAATCAGCAAAAAGAAATAACCGGTATTGCTATTTCAGATGATAAAGGACGTGTGCGTTATACTTTCGGTCAGACGAAAGAAAAAGTAGACGAGAGACCCAATACAAAAACTGAAACCAAAGGTTCGGGTACTGTTTTCACTGGTGCTGACCTGGATAGGGCAATTTATGAAATGACCTCTGTAAAAAGCAGGGAAGAACTTGAAAGAGTTTGGGCTAAACACCCGGCCATGCAAAATAATAACGAGTTTAGAAATATAACAATGGAGATGGGAAGATCTTACCCACCCAAACAATGAGAAGCAATGATAGAATTAGTTAAATCTGCTGTGGTTTTTAATGAAGAGAACCACACGTACCTTTTAGGTGACAAACTGTTGCAGGGAATAACAGGAATGATAAGTCGGCAGCTGTTCCCGAATAAATATAAAGATATTCCTGAGTTTATATTGAAGAGGGCTGCCGAAAAAGGTAGCCGTATTCATGCACAATGCCAGTTTGTCGATTCTACAGGATTCACACCTGAGAGTATTGAGGCTGAAAACTATTTGAAAGAGCGAACGAATGTCGGTTATAAAGCATTTGCCAACGAGTACACTGTTTCAGACAATGAGCATTTTGCATCGAATATAGATTGTGTATGGGAAAAGGATGAACGAATTTCTCTTGGAGATATCAAAACTACTGCTAATTTGGATTTAGAATACCTGGGCTGGCAGTTGTCAATCTATGCTTATTTATTTGAACTTCAGAATCCGCTAATAAAAGTTGATAAGCTATTTGGTATTTGGCTGCGAGGTGATAAATCCAAGTTGGTTGAGATTGAGCGTAAACCCGATTCTGAAGTCAAGAAGTTACTTGAGTGCGAAATAAAAGGTGAACAATACCAATCTAATGCTCTTGTTCCTGCTGATGATAAATTACTGATCCCAATGCAGCTTGTAAATACCATAGTCGGAATTGAGGAAGAGCTTTCCAGTCTATCCGAAATTCAGAAAGGGTATAAGGAGAAGTTGAAAACGGCTATGAGAGAGAATGGCGTCAAATCTTGGGATGCCGGAAGATTGCGTGTTAGTTACACTCCATCTTCACAGAGTAAGAGTTTCGATTCAAAGAAATTTCAAGAGGAGCATCCGGAACTTTATTCTAAATATGTAAAGTCCACAACCAAGGCGGATAGTATTCGCGTAACCATAAGGGAGGAAGACAAATGAGTTTGAACAAAATCATGTTAATCGGGCGAGTTGGCAAAGATCCCGATGTAAGAGCGTTAGACGGGGGTGCTAAAGTTGCCTCGTTTACTTTTGCCACTACTGATAAAGGCTATACACTTGCAAACGGAACTCAGGTTCCTGAGCGTACCGAATGGCATAATGTAATTATGTGGAATAAAACCGCTGATCTTGCAGAAAGGTATATACATAAAGGAGACAAGTTATACCTGGAAGGGAAATTGCGAACACGTAGTTATGATAAAAATGGAGTAAAGCATTATATTGCAGAGGTTTTTGTCGATTATATGGAAATGCTCACTCCAAAGCTTCAACAGCCGGCTGCTCCTGCTCCGATTCCCGCTCCTGTGCAACAGCCCACATCGAGTTACCAGTCTCCTGCTCCAAAGCCTACATACCAGTCTTCTTCGTATCAGCAAGATTCAGTACCTTTACCTGATCTTCCTTTTTAAATTATGGCAGATGCTATTCTAACAAAAAAAGACGGGGTAGTCACTATGGATAAATCGTTTGACTATCTCTGTTCTACGCATAAAAATGGTATTTATACTGTTAGTATAAAGAGAAAAGTTGAGCCGAGGACACTGTCACAAAATGCATTGATGTGGTTGTGGTTTTCTTGCATCGAGAAGGAAACCGGTACAGACAAGTTAGATATACATGATTTCTACTGCAGGAAGTTCCTTATCCGCCAAATCTGTGTGAGTGGCCATGCCATATCTGTCGTAGGCAGTACATCGAAACTTAATACGATCCAGATGAAAAATTTCATGGATAAGGTTCAGGCTGATGCTGCTGCCGAATTCGGAATAAACCTACCATTACCTGCTGATAAATATTATCACGAGTTTATCAGTGAGTATCAACATAGGTAAGTATAACTATTTAATTTATTGAATAATGAGTTTAAGGATTTCAAAAGCTAAAATGACCAAGAAGGGTTGTTTAGAGGTCTCTTATGCCGATTTGGAAGGCAATGACATTGTATTTAGAGGCATAAACCCTGTTCATGTTGATTTAAAAAATGCGCTTCAGAATCTTATACCATTTATGGTTGAGATTACGGAACAAAAAGAATCCAGTTATATAAACTGGGAACGTCCTGCATCCTGTCTCGAAGATGAGTTTTTTAAAAAGTTTGATGTTACGGGTGTCAGTATTGGCGGTGATTCTTCTTTTGAAGTATGTGTGCTGACTGCAAAGAGAACATTGATGACGAATAAAGTGCTCAATATTTGTTCTCCTGGTATTGGATTTGACCCGGACAACGAGCAATATGTACACTGTGAGGATTTCCGAGATGCTGTACATAAATTACTCTATGAAGCCGAGTTGTATGTTACTGAAAACAAATGCTCTGAGATACAGAAAGAGTTTGAGTTTAAGGAAGGTGAGGATCCTTTTGATAAAACAGATGGAACGGACGAAGAAGAGGATGGAGAAGGTGAATACTCTACTGTTGAACACGAAGAATTTGTATTAGAACCTGCTTCATGAAACCTATTTATGTGACTAAAACCCCTAATCTATACCGGATTCAGTTCGAGTATCATCCTAAATTGGTTGAGGTCATAAAAACGATACCAAGCAAGCCGCGCTACGACGGTACTGACCGGGCGTGGCTTGTTAGTATTAATGATTCACGTTATCCATTCGGGAAAGATGCCGCCTGGTATGTGGAAAGATTCGCCCAGTGGGCCGTACACATGCAATTCTGCTCTGTTGTTAAGCAGAGGGAGGTCACGGAAGACATAAATTACGATTTACCGAACATGAAGCCCTTTGTGGGAGAACATTACATGTTGCTGCAACCATATCAATATCAGTTGGAGGGCGTACAGTACGCTGTAGAAAAAAAACGGTGTATCCTCGGTGATCAACCGGGATTAGGCAAGACATTACAGGCTATTTGCACTGTTGTCAAAGCGCACCGGGAAGCTGTAATCTATGGTGAGTCATTTCCTACGTTGGTTGTTTGCCCGGCTGCTCTGAAAGTGAATTGGCAGCGTGAATTCAAGAAATTTGCCGGGCTTAATGCTATTATACTTGATGACAGTAACCGGCAGACCTGGCATTCTTTTTATGATTGCAAGAAGGCTGATGGAAGCCCTTTGTGCGAGGTGTTTATTACTAATTACGAATCACTTAAGAAGTTCTTTGTAAAGCGTGTGAGTGAAGGTGGTAAATTGACGATGAAGGGTATTCTGTTCGATGAACGTGTTAATCTGTTCAAGTCTGTCATAATTGATGAATCCCATAAATGCAAATCCGGCAAAACCCAACAGGGGAAATTTGTAGAGGGTATTTGCAAAGGGAAAAGATTTGTACTTGCACTTACCGGTACTCCTGTTGTGAACAATAATACAGACCTTATACAACAGCTTAAAATCCTTGGGCGTTTGGAGGATTTCGGAGGGTATAGTCGTTTCGTTGAGAGATACTGTGATGGTCCAAAGCAAGCATCTAACGTAAAAGAACTGAATTGGAGACTTTGGAACTGTTGCTTCTTCAGGCGTGAAAAATCTAAAGTACTCACTCAGCTTCCGGACAAAACACGTCAGTACTTGCAGATTGATATTACGAACATGAAGGAATATCAATCTGCAGAGTCCGATATAGTGAAGTATCTTAAACAATACAAGAACGCATCTGATGCACAGGTACAACGGTCTATGAATGGTGCCGTGATGGTGAAGATGGGGCTTCTCAAACAAATATCTGCACGTGGGAAAATTAAGGCTGTATCTGAATTCATTCATGATGTTATAGATGGTGGTGAGAAGCTTATCGTATTTGGCTATCTGAAAGAGGTTATTGCAGAGCTGAAGAAGGAGTTTCCGAATGCTGTTACCGTTACTGGCTCTGACAATATCAGTCAGAAGCAATTTGCTGTAGACTCCTTCCAAAATAATCCGGATTGTAAATTAATCATTTTGAATTATAAATCGGGTGGTACCGGATTAACTCTTACAGCTTCAAGCCGGGTTGCTTTTATTGAATTCCCCTGGACTTTCAGTGATTGCGAACAGGCAGAGGACCGGGCACACCGAAATGGGCAAAAGAACAATGTGAATTGCTATTATTTTTTAGGTAAAGATACCATTGACAAGTATATGTATGATGTCATTCAAACTAAAAAGAATATAGCAAATGGCGTGACTGGCACCGATGATCAGGTCGAGGAGAATATGGTAAATCTTGCAATGGACTTATTCAGGGATAAATTATGAAACCATTCCGATTAATAGTGAACGGAGGTAACACTTATATTCAGGAATATAAAAAAGAAATGCTGTTCGGGCCGGAATGGGTTACAATCATATCCTTTATCGGTTGCCGGAACAGGTGTAAACAGATTGTAGATCTTCTTAATGAATGTTATACGATCTCAAAAAACAAGAAAAATGACTGAAGAAGATATTAAGGAACTGGAAGCTAAGTATTCTGAAACTAAGATTCAGCATATATGTGTTGAATGGTTTAGGAACACATTTCCCAATGTTGCCGGATTATTGTTTGCTATACCCAATGGTGGTGCGCGAACTAAGAAAAGTGGTTTTATGCGGAAATATGAAGGCGCAATTGCCGGAGTTGCCGATTTAATTCTTCTTTTCCCTCGAGGTGGTAAATGTAGTCTCTGTATTGAGATGAAAACGCCTCGCATAAAAGGAAAGGACGGCGGGATACAATCATCATCACAGAAGGAGTGGCAAGGGTTAGTTGAAAAATATGGTAGTGAATATGTCGTTTGTCATGGATTGATTGAGTTCATAAATAGTGTCTGCAATTATTTGAGGGCCGATCCTCGGCCTTACATAAATGATGTCTTACGGAATTATTATAAATTGATATGACCTATATTGAACTTATCAATAGATTTTGGGAACTTGATGAAGGTTGGCAATTTTCCTGCTGTGAAACGAGGCTTTATTTTTACTTGCTAAAAATTGCGAATCGTTTAGGCTGGGAGGATAACTGGACACGTAGTGATACAAAGGTGTCATCTGACGTGGGAGTGTCAGTGAAAATATTCAAGTCTGCCAGAAATAGATTAGTTCAAGCAGGTCTTATTGAATGTAAACAAGGCAATGGAAGAGGCAATAAATCAACGTATTCGATAAAAGGTGTACAAAAAGGTATGCAAAATATACCACCTTTACGGCAACCTTTAGGGATACCTTTAGGTTACCCTTTAGGGACACCTTTACAAGAAAGATCCCCCATACCCCCTAAAGAAGAATATAAGACAGAGACTAAGACAAAGAAAGAACCCCCTAAAGGGGGTAAGAAAGAAAGCAACTCTGGCGAGCTTTTTCCGGTTCCTAAACTTGAGAAACCTAAAAGGATTGCGAAAGAATTAATAAATCCTACGCTTGATGACGTTATTCAATACTTTATCAGTCAAAATGCACCTGAACGGTTATCTGATTGGCACGAACATGCAGAGATATTTTTCAATCATTTTGATTCGATAGGGTGGAAAAATGCTAATGGGGTGAAAATTGAGCGTTGGGAATCCAAGGCTAACCTTTGGATATTGGATCATGTACGTGAAGAGCGTAAAAATGAATTAGTAGACCATGACGGAAGAGGAAAAGGATCTATCAAACCAACTTCAAAGTTTGATGGAGAAGGAAGCCAGCAAGCGCAAGCTGACAATTCGACAAATAGAGAATCTGATACAAAGGCACAAGGCAAGTATTCTGGACGTTTCTGAGTATGACTTGACCGATACACAAGAGTATTACAGCCATTGGAGTTTAATTTCTAACCTTGGCGCGGATTATACAGAACGTGAGTTTAGAAAGTTTGATGTTGATGACAACAACTCTACACTAATTCAGTTTCTTCTGTATTACTTCAATGGATGCCGGTATGCTCAAAATGTGTTTCCTGAAGAGGATTATAAGGTTCATAAGAATCTTTTGCTTATTGGTGAACCTGGTACTGGGAAAACAATGTTAATGCAGATTTTTTCCGATTATCTGAAGCTCACTTGTAATCCGAATGCTTTTGAAAATTTGTCTGTTACTCAAATGATGAACTATTATAAAATTCATGGGCATATTGACTTGTACATTTACAATGAAAATCAATCCAAAGGATTTAAACCAAATCCCTTTAACATCTGCTTGAACGATATCGGCCTGGAAACGGAGAACCAAAAATCGTATGGTACCAGTCTTGATTCTGTTATTGATGAATTTCTTTATGCCCGGTATGAGATTTTTCAACAATACGGTAAGAAGTATCATATAACTTCGAATCTTGGTATAGACGAATTTAAGAAACGTTTCGGACCAAGATTAGTAGATCGTTTCAAGACGTTTAATGTTCTCCCTTTGTGTGGTGAGAGCCGTAGAATATAGTTGCTATGAAAGTTACAATTTACTGGGTTACTAAAGACCCGGATAAGGTTGCTCGTATCAGAGATCGTTTCGGCATTGGAACTTATCGAAGTGTGAACGGTGAAACTCCTGCTGAAATACGGGAAGAAGATTTAGAACTTCTTCGAGAAACGGAAAGACGCGGCTTCATTCAAATACGGAATAAGCCCGAATGAAAATGGCGTTAAAATGGCGAAGTTTCTGTTTGCATAACTTGTCATTTTACGATAACTTTACTGATGTAATAAACTAAAAGTCAAACCAATATAATTAAATTATGGAAGTACAAAACATTAGAATTGACCTTATCAGTCCTTCTCCTTTGAATCCGAGAAAGACTTTTGATGAAGCAACTCTGAAAGAGCTTGCAAATAACATTGAGAAACAAGGCTTATTGCAGCCTATCACCGTTAGGGTTTCTAAATCCGAGGACTTTACTAACTTGGAAACAGGAGATGTCACAACAATCCCCTGTTCGTATGAAATTGTTTGCGGTGAGCGCCGCTTCCGTGCTGTATCACTCTTGAAAGCAAAGGAAGATGAAGAGAATACTGCTAAAATCAAGGCACATCGTAAAAAGTCAGAAAGGTTTCAAACAATTTCTTGCATCGTCAGAGAGATGACAGATGACGAGGCTTTCGATGCAATGATTACCGAGAATCTGCATCGAAAAGATGTCGATCCCATCGAAGAAGCTTTTGCTTTTGCGCAGCTGTCAGAGAGAGGGCGTAGTTATGAGGATATTGCCCTTAAATTTGGAAAGTCTGCTCGTTTTGTCTTTGATCGTATAAAGCTAAATAGTCTTATTCCGGAACTGAAAGAACGTGTAAGAAATGGAGATATCCCATTATCCGGTGCAATGATTCTTTCAAAACTTGACGAAGAAACTCAAAAAGAGTTTCATGAGGAAGAAGATGAACAATGCACGACCGCTATGATTCGGGATTATGTGAGTAATTCTTTTATGGAACTTAAAAAAGCCGATTGGATTGAAGAGGACGCTGATAATTGGGAAAATGGAGAATTTAAACCATGTTCTCAATGTGAATCTAATACCTGCAATCATGGTTGTCTATTCTATGAGATGAACAATAAAGACGCCCGGTGTATTAATGCTACTTGTTTTAATAAAAAGCGGATTGCGTATGTAATTCGGAAGATTCTGCTTGAAAGTGAAAATCTTGTAAAGGTAGATGAACCTCTTTCATTCGGAAAAACAGTAATTGTAGCAAAAGCCGATTCTTATTGGAGTGATGAAAGAAAGAAGCAGTATGAAAGTACTTTAGACGCTGTTAAACAGCTTGGGTTTACAGTGGTCAATCCGGATGAAGTTTTTAAAGGGCAGTGCTGGTATTCGGAAGATGATGAACGTATTTTGAAAATGATTGATGATGGCGATGTTTATCGATGTATCTCATTCTTTGGCTATTATTATCCGGAATTTAAAGTTAATTTCTACTATGTTAGAAAAGATATTGCTTCCGGAACTACAGCAGTTGCAGATGTTAAAGAAATAGAACGTGAGAAAATAAAAGCTCAGTTAAAGAGGAATAAAGAAATTGTCATTGAGAAAAGCGCTGAGGAAATGCGCAAATGGGCGCAAGAAAAGCCATACTTTCAGCGTAAAAAGGAGCTTTCTATTGATGAACAGACAGTTTTTGATGTGATGGTTCTGCGTAGTTGCGATGATGGCTACCTGAAAACCTTGCAATTAAGCAGGTACGATAAAAAATCAGATTTTGTCGAATACGTCAAAAATAATAAAGCTGATCGGGATCAATGGTATCGGGCTTTCATCGCAAATAGTCTTTCTGCTAATGATGTGATGTTTTATCCGTATATGCAAAAATGCCAAAATATTCTGTTCCACGAACAATATCCTGATGAGTACTTTGCATTAGGAAAAAAACTAAATGCTTCATTGGAGAAAAAGCAAAAGAAACTCAATGATCGATTAAAGGATCTTGATAACGATAATACAGAGGAAGCCTGACGGTTTCCTCTCTTTATTGACATGCTTATGAAAACTTGGACTAATGAACAACTCGCTGTACTTGATAACGAGTATCCAACTGCTGATTTAAAAGAGCTTGCTGCCCGCCTTGGTAAAACGCCTGAAGCTATTAAAGCGAAAGCCTTAATTCGTAAATTAAAACGTTCGCTGAACGTGAGAGTGTGGAGTCCTGATAAAAGGCAAAAACTGATATCCCTTTATCCCGATCATACCAATCTTGAAATAGCTTCGATGCTTGGTTCAACTGAAAGTGCAGTTGCTGGTATGGCTTTTAAACTAAAATTGAGAAAGTCGGCAAAGTTCTTATTTGAACATTCCTCAAAGGGTTTCTTCCCCAAAGGACATCAACCAATGAATAAGGGACGTAAGCAAACAGAATATATGTCTGATGCCCAAATTGAAAAAACTAAGGCTACACGTTTCCGGAAAGGACACATTCCAAAAAATCATAAGCCGGTTGGTTATGAACGTATAACCCGTGACGGTTATATTGAAGTGAAAACTGCTGAACCGAATGTCTTTGAGCCGAAACATCGGCTCGTATGGGTTGAATATAATGGTGAAATTCCTTCTGGCTACAATATTCAGTTCAAAGATGGCAATAGACAGAATGCTTCTATTGAGAACCTTTACATGATTAGTCGCTCGGAACAACTAAAAAATGAAAATTCTATGTATGCCCGGTACCCGGAAGATGTTCAGTACCTAATTAAGCTGAAAGGAGCTTTGAATAGACAGATAAATAAAGCAACAAAAAAGAATAAATCATGAGTGATAATGCAATAGATAGATTAAAAGAGATGGTTAATAAACCATTCCTTTATCAGAATGAAGAAATTGTAATTCTCAACTATTGTGATGGTACCGGTGATGATGGTACCGAAGTTGAAATATACTTGAACAATGGCAAAGTACTAATATTTAGTATATTTGATTTAGCTTCAAAGTTGAATCGTTTCCGATCAATAACAAGCACTGTTGTCATATTGGCGAATGAGCGGTTGAATAAGGTGTCTACCGTGAATCCTACCATTTTACAAGATATGAGGAATTTGGTTCTTCAACAAATAAAGGACGTGAAAGAAGATCCTAATAAAGTAAATCAGGCAAAACAGGTTTTTCAAGGCGTCAATACTCTTATTAATCTTGCTAAAACAGAATTGGAATATAGGAAATATTTGGATACTACGGACCCTCTAAATAAATAATTGTATGCTGGCAGATAAAAAACTCTTTAAGGTCTTTCATGAATTTAGTGAGTTTTGATAATACTTCTATGGCCAGTGAAAAATATATTCATCCCCAAAAGTATAGAATGAAAAAATTAAGAATTAAAAAAGTAGATGCTATTTACTTTAGCCTTTCTAAGTATATGTGTTTAGAAGGGCAATTTCAGGCAAGGAATTTCCAAACTGCTTATTTTTTGCAAGTGAAGATATTAGGGCTTTGGTTTACAATTCAAACGTATATTTCTGTTGATAGTAATTATGCATTGCTTTGTGCAACCGAAGCAATGGAAAAGTTACAAGAAAAACTCTAATTATCATGCGTGTGTACAAAAGAATCATTTACAGGTTCCACATAAGAGACCAGCCTGTATAAAACAGAGTGAGATTATTATTAGTCTAACAATTTAACCTAATCATTTATGATAACATTGAATAAGTTGGCTCCTAAGATTTCGAAAATAATAGAGCGCCGCTTTCATCTGAATGATAACACCTCCAAAAAGGCTTTCAGTTTAAAAATATCTGCTGCTTGGAGGAGGTTTGACGAACTATCAGAATTACCGTGCGATGATATAAAATATCATCCGGAATATAAAAAGAGAGCTGCTGATATTATAATAGTTACCGTTGCCTTTCTAAAGCATTACGGATGTAAGGATATCGAGGGTGAAATTAAGAGAGCAATAGATTTGCTCTCTGAGGAGTCAGAAAGGTGATTAAGGTGTTGTTGCTGACTGTTAGTGTTGTTGATTTTAATATAGTTGGTTATGACAGAGACAATTCAAGTCTGCCTACTTGATTTTAATAAGGGGCAGCTCATGGGATTACCGAAAAATCCGCGCTTTTTCCGTGATTATCGCTTTGAAGCGATGAAGAAAAGTATTCAGGATTCGCCTGAAATGCTTGAACTTAGAGAGCTTATAATATTTCCCTATAATGATGGCCGGTATATTGTTGTTTGTGGCAATCTCCGTTTACGTGCTTGTAAGGAACTTGGATACAAAGAACTTTCATGTAAGGTTTTGCCATCTGATACTCCAGTGAAGAAGCTTAGAGAGTATGCTACAAAGGATAATGTCAATTTTGGTGAGAATGATATGGACGTTATGGAAAATGAGTGGAATAAGTTTGAACTTCAGGAATGGGGGATCGAGTTTAGTCCTGAAAAGAAAGAGGACGAATTTAAAGAGCGGTTTGATATGATCACAGATGATACAGCTATCTATCCTCTTATTCCCAAATATGATGAAAAGCATGAGCTATTCATCATTACCTCAAGTAATGAAGTTGATAGTAACTGGCTTCGTGAAAGACTGGATATGCAGCACATGAAGTCCTATAAAACTGGGAAAATAAGTAAGAGTAATGTTGTTGATATAAAAGACGTCCGTCATGCCCTGCAAAATAGTAATACCAAGTCATAAGCGCCATGACCGTGTGTTTGCTAAAAAATTGGTGAATGATCCTATTATTTGTGTTGCTGAGAGTCAGGCAGACTTATATCAGCAGTTTAATCCGGAATGTGAGATCGTAACGCACCCAGACGATATAATCGGTCTTATACCTAAACGTAACTGGATGGCGAAATATTTTGGTGAACTCTTCATGATAGACGATGATGTGCACGCCTGTAAAGCTATCTGTGCCGAAAAGGGAGAACCAGGGCGTGTGAAAGATAAGGATAGAATCACTAACATCATTCAGTCATTATTTGAGATGGCCAGTATGATGGATGTTCATCTCTTTGGTTTCACTTCCCGGATATCACCTGTGATGTATGACGAATCAGCTTTTCTTTCTCTCTCAAAAATGATAACCGGTTGCAGTTATGGAGTAATTTACAATAAGAATACCTGGTGGAATGAGGAAATCCGTTTAAAAGAAGATTTTTGGATATCCTGTTACATGAAGTATAAAGAGCGCCGGATATTGACCGATTTACGGTATAACTTTGAGCAAAAGAATACTTTCATAAATGCCGGTGGCCTTTCCTCAATCAGGAACCAAGAAGAGGAGCATAGATCCATTCTTTTCATCAAGAAAAGTTTTGGTGATAGCATTCTCCTGAAGAGTGCTACTAACAACGGAAAGGACAAGACAAAGCAGCTTGTACAGTATAACATATCCTGCAAATTCAAATTCTAATAACTTGTAAAAAGGCGTTTAAATGGCGTTCAATCTGTTTGCTATATCCGCTTTTTTTAGCTAAATTTACTGATGTAATTAATTAAAAATCAAATCATTAAATTAAAATTATGATTATTAGAACAATTTGCGGATATGATTTCTTCGAGGTGAGTTCTGCAATGCAAAAAGCGATCCGGCGAGCCGATACCGGGGTAGCCGGCTTTTTTGCATTGGAATTATGGGCGAGTGGATACCGCGACTATGTGTGGAAGCGTTTATATACCATTAGTGCAGAAGATTGCTTCGGTATCATAACAAAAGAGATAGAAGCATTGTGGCAAGGCCATGAATTGGTAAACAAGAATGCTACTGAACCCAAGGGGCGGATATTTGTCAGCAAAGCGGTTATTCTTCTTTGTGAATGTAGGAAAAATCGGGATGCAGATCATTTGCAGAACTTCATTTATGACAGAAGAGATGTGGACATAGAGAAATGGATAGAGGATGTTAGGCGTTACCCTATACCTATTCCTCCCTATACTTTTGATGTACATACCAGGAAAGGTAAAAAACTGGGGCGTACGAAAATTGAGTTTTTTCGTGAGGAATATGAGGCATTAATTCCCCGTGTTCCTGGCCTGTTTGATGACCTGGTTCCTACCGGTGAACCGAAATTATTTAATGATAAGACCACGGCAAAGTAGCTGTGGTCTTTCAGTTTTATATAAGTCAAACCAAAGTAATGTAAAATTATGAACAGAAAAGAAAAACAAGAGGCCAGAGCTGATAGATACAGAGAACTGGCAGGAAAGGCAAGATGCCAGTCGACTGAAGCCTATGATCAGAGCCACAAAATGGTTGAACATATCCCTTTAGGGCAGCCTATACTCGTAGGGCATCATTCAGAAAGGTCACATCGCAATCTTTTAGATCGCTCTTGGAATACCATAGGAAAATCCGTTAAATTGGAAGAGAAAGCTGAATATTTTGAACGGAAGGCTGAAGCAGCCGAGAACAATAACAATATCTATCTTGAAGATGATGATGCAGTAGACCGTCTGCAGGAAAAAATAGATGCGTTAGAAAAATCTCAAAGTATGATGAAGGCAGCTAATAAAGTACTTCGGAGTAAGAAACTTAATGATGTTGCAAAAGTTGAACAATTGCAGGGAATGGGATTTTCAGAAGAGAAAGCGATTGAACTTACAAAACCTGCTATGTACGGTTATGGTTTCCCTTCTTATATGCTCACCAATAACAATGCAAGAATCAGGGATGCAAAATTGCGTTTGGAGAAAGCCAAGAAGCTGAAAGAAACTGAAACAAAGGAGTACGTAATCAATGATGTTCGTGTTGTTGAGAATACAGAAGATAACCGCTTACAATTATTCTTCAGTGGTGTTCCCAGTGAGGACATTCGAGACCAACTGAAGTATAATGCTTTTCGCTGGTCTCGGTATAATAAATGCTGGCAATCATATCTCAATCGTCGGCAGATTAGCCGAGCTAAAGAATTGTTATCCACTATTGAACAATCATGAGTATTATTCGGTCAGAAATTCGAATGGACTGCCGGAACTTTGCGAAATGTGGAGTAAAATCCCTTTCGCATTGTCGCCGGTATCGTGGAGAAGATGCTGGATGTAGAGGGTGTACGCTTATTCATCGTAAACCTCGTAATCATATGTATGATTCTTCCGGAAGCGAAATGAAAATGTGTACCCGGTGCGGTAATTATTTCTACTTAAATAGATTTTATGGCAGGTTTGTTAACAGAAACGGAAAAATTTACCATTCCCTTTCTTCCTGGTGCCGTATGTGCTTGTCAGAGGTTAATAATAAAAGAAATTCAAAAAACAAGAAACAATGGGTATTCCAGTGAATATCAATGGTAAAGATTACTATAATAAAGAAGAGGCACGTGCTGTCTGGTTCGAAGAATGGTTAATGAAACAAGACTTTGTGCAAGATCTTATTGATCGGGAGAAAGAACTTGAATACCGGAGAACTCATCCGGATTGGAACACTCCTTATGTGATGTATGGTGTTCGTAAAAAACATAAGTGCATTCAGAAAAAAGAGATTGCAGTGTTTTATGATTTGATACCAAGGCAGAAACGTGCCCGTACTGCTGAGACACATTGGTATAAAGTGTTATATAAGAGAATAGCGACACCTGAGGAAGTAGAAGCACTCAAAACCGGAACATATACTCGTAGGTACCTGGTATATTCCCTGTATATTGCCAAGAAAATGACTCTTGATAAAGCTCTGTCTCTGATAATTGCTGATGATAAACTGTTAGGTGTTCCTGATATAACCATCTCTGAAATAGTGAAAGCTTTTGATTGTTTTTTCAATCGTAAGTTTAGAATTTATAAACCTGAGTTTTCTACTCAGTTAAAATTATTTGTAGAATGAATGTTGACAGACAAAAGATATTAGCTGACTACATCTCTTACCTATGTTCTACCGGAAAGAGCTACGCCAACATAGGAAGATACATCAAGTATGTATCTCTCTTTTTGGAGACAGCGGAAAGTGTCAATCGTCGGGGATATCAGGATTACAAGCGCAAGAACGCCGACATGCTCGCTCAGCATCCGGTCATGTTTGATGCCATTTGCGATTTATTGTCTTATCTTAAAATCGGATATGGCCGCATGGAAAAGATGGTAAAGCCATTGGAGAAACTTGACGTCATTTCAGAGAAGAACAAGAAGATGTTGAATGATTTTATAGTATGGCTGACTGATAATAATGATTATTCCCCGCATACGGTTGATTTATACCATACCTCTATGAAGAAATACTTCGAATATGCGAATGAGGTCAATATGGATAATTGCAGGAGATTCATAAAGATGCTTGAAGAGGAAAAATTCGCTCCCGCTACTATTCGGTTACGGATTACGGCCATCGAAAGATTTTCCAAGTGGATGAAGAGACCTATAGAGCTCAAGCGTCCCAAAATGAAGCGTAAGCTGGACACGGATAATGTTCCTACAGAGGACGAATATAATCGTTTACTGGAATACTTGAAGACTAAATCCAATAAAGACTATTATTTTTTTATCAAGGTTTTAGGTACAACCGGTGCCCGTCTGTCGGAGTTTCAGCAATTCACTTGGGAAGACATCATATCCGGGGAAGTGACATTAAAAGGAAAGGGTAACAAGTACCGTCGCTTTTTCTTTCAAAAACAGCTACAGCAAGAAGTGAAGGCTTATGCGAAAGAATGCGGTAAGACCGGGCTTTTTGCCGTGGGCAGGTTTGGTCCCATGACACAACGTGGACTGTCTCAGGGTATGAAGGATTGGGGTAATTGCTGCGGCATTGACAAGAAGAAGATGCACCCCCATGCTTTCCGCCACTTCTTCGCGAAAATGTTTCTTAAGAAAAACAAGGATGTGATTCAGCTGGCTGATCTTTTAGGTCATGGCAGCGTAGACACAACAAGAATTTATTTACAAAAAAGTTATGACGAACAAAAAAGAGACTTTAATAAAAACGTTACGTGGTAGTGTTGAGCAGTTGAACAGACTGGAGGACATGATGGACGGATTGACTGTTATGGACGAAACGGACCACGTAGATAACGATTTTCTTATGGAAATGCTTACCTGCGTCAACGCATTTATGGACGCGAGCAATAAGGTCATATCAAAGGTATCATCATTGCTCGCCCCTGATGCTCCCATGGACAAAAAAGGAAAACAATCCGATGAAGGTAAGAAATGGAGTATGGAAGAGATATTGAAGCATTGCACGCTTGAGAATAACATCCTCAAGCTTCCACAAGTGCAATTTAATAAGAAATCTTATGCCGAGGCCAAAAAATGGATAGAGGAAGCAGGGGGATCTTGGCAAGGTGGTAAAGTACAGGGCTTTACATTTCCGTTCAATGCCGAGCGCGTCTTCTCTATCCTCAAAGATGGGAAGCGCTGTAATCTTCAACAGGAATATCAGTTCTTTGAAACTCCGGATGGTGTTGCAGACTGGCTGGTAATGCTTGCTGGAGGTATACATGAAGATGATACGGTATTGGAGCCGAGTGCCGGTCGTGGTGCACTTATCAAGGCTATTCATCGGGCATGTCCTTCCGTTATGGTGGAATGCTATGAACTGATGCCGGAGAATAGAGAGTTGCTCCACACATTGGATAATGTGATATTGCTGGATGAAGATTTTACGAAAGAGAGTGTAGGTCGTTATAGCAAGATAATTGCCAATCCTCCATTCGCAAACAATCAGGACATAGATCATGTAAGGCTTATGTATGATCGGTTGGAAGAAGGCGGTACTCTTGCAGCCATTACCAGTCCACATTGGAAATTTGCTTCTGAAAAGAAGTGTGCTGCCTTCCGCCAATGGATTGATGAAGTACACGGGCAAGTATTTGAAATTGGTGCAGGTGAGTTTAAGGAGAGTGGAACCAGTATAAGTACAATGGCTGTGGTTATAAAGAAATAATTCAGTACAGAAAAGAATATTATGGAAGATATAAAAAAGATTTCGATCGTATGCAGTACTGGCGCTGAAACCTATCAAATAGGTGAAATAAGGAATGGGAAAGTTATTTCAAAGATAGAACGATTTCCCGGTTATGAAGATATGACAGGAGCCGTTTTCTCCGGTAATTTTCTTGTGAAGGATAAAGTTGGTAATCGTATTGCTGAAATCAGCGATAATGCACCGTATGTTATTGAATTTGCGTAAAATAGATCAAGTAATGAATAAAAGCAAAAGGCGGGTTGCAAAGCCGCCTTTTGCTTATTTTAGATGGGTACACACTCTGTCACGTTTTCAATTAACTAATAACTGTCACTTACGGGATTGAAAAATGCTTCCCATCCTACCATCTAATTGATTTTGGACATCCATATAGCCCCACTGTAGTAAAGCTATAAGAGTCCCTTTAAAATTATGTTTTTCTGCAAAATAAAATTAAGTCGCTTACACCGTGTAAACGACATCCTAAAGTAACAATTTAAAATAATATGGCAAGAATATATGTAGCAAGTAGTTGGAGAAATGTATTTCAACAGGACGTTGTCTATATCCTCCGTGATTTAGGACATGAGGTCTATGATTTTAAGAATCCCCCACATGGGAATGGTGGTTTCAAATGGTCTGATATAGACCCTAATTGGCAGAACTGGAAGACAGATCACCGTGAAGCCCTTAATCATCCCATTGCGCAGAAAGGTTTTGATTCAGATTTCAATGGTATGCAGTGGGCGGATGTCTGTGTTATGGTTCTCCCTTGCGGTCGATCTGCTAACACAGAAGCGGGATGGATGAAGGGTGCAGGTAAAAGAGTGATGGTTTATTCTCCGAAAAAGGAAGAGCCGGAACTTATGTATAAGATATACGACTTTGTGAGTGATAGCATATTTCGTATCAATGATGAGATAATTAGAGTATAAAAAAAATGATTTAAAGTGTTTTATAACATTGAAATAAATTTTATTTATATAATGAATTTGATACCTTTGCCTAACAAAACACTTTAAATAAATATGGCTACAAATAAAAATAGGACTACTGTTAGTATTAAATGCGGGGTTAATGGGTGTAATTTGATGATGACTTGGGATAGTGATGATCAATGTTATAAGTGTCCGGATGGTCATGTAAAAGTATTAGTAGTAGGTACTGGTGCGGGAAAATCAAGGCTAAGTCGTAGAAGAATAATATTGGGAAGGACTATCTATCGCTGTAGGAAAAGTAATCTAATCAAACTTACCAATATAGATAAGGAAATTATGCGTGAAAAATTTATTATTGATGAAGCTATGACTGGTAGACGGGTAAAGAAGTTATGTAGAATAAATCTTGCAAAGTCTAAACAAGGTAAAAAAGGAAGTAGAAATGGAAGATAACAAATCAAATAATGTACTTTTTTATAAAAATGATTTATTGGATAATAAATCTAAGAATTATAGAGAAGAAACAGGGAAATGTTCTGATATTTGTAGATATATAGTTTTTGCATTAATGGCTTTATTGTGGGGAATGTACAATAAAGATGGAGTGTTTATCATTACCTTTAAATCTGTACTTTTTCTTGGAGTCTTGATGGTATATCTTGTCATTGATATTTTGCAATATTTTTTGGTCGCTTTATTTTCAAGACATGATCTCTGCAAATTCAAACAAGGAATTCAGTTGCAACCAGGAGAAAAATTAACTCAAATTATTATACAACAAGAAGATAGAAATAGTAAAATATCATATTTGTTGTTTTTTCATAAAATAATATTGCTGCTATTATCGTGTATTGGAATTGGAATAGGCCTGATTATGGAATAATATTGTTCTGTAATATTTAATAATTTAATCCATAGCAAGAATAGAAAAAGTGTTGAATTAAATGTAAATATTTAGGCGGATAGTTTAATCTCACCGTCTTTTGTGTATCTGGGCAATTCAATCACTATGAATTTAAAGTATATCTAACTAACGGCAATGAATAAGTGTATATGCTTAAGGGAGTGTTTCAATATAATATTGGGGTAATAAGACTGGGAGATATTGGTTGTAATAGATGTATTGTAGAAGCAGACTGTAAACATATTAACGGAAAAAATATTGCTGTTTGATTAAAGATAATCAAAGGATAAATTAAGTAATATATCTTTTTTAATATTATCTTTGTAGAGTACATGTTAAAATTAACAATTGTTGAAAATATATTATTCATGCTGCTTCTTATCTTTTGTGTAAATGGTAAAGCATACAGCAAAGCGGGTAACGATGATTGTACGAAAAAAGGAACTTGGAATACTATATCGTTTTGGAATGTTTCCAATATGTTTGAAATAACTCATGCATATGCAGGTATAATTTTGATTTGTTATCTACAACTATTTCAAATGTTTTAACTTTATGCTTATCTTGGAAGAAATATAGATAAGGTTCAAAAAAACATTCATTTTCAGACATTAAAATGGTAGCTGTTAATATATCATTTGATAGTTTTAACTGAATCTGTTCTCCATAAGTTTTTTTTAATTCTATAAATTGTTCAATACAGTCTTCATAACTTTTAATGTAGCTATAGTTAATATTTATCTTTTCTGTATTATATTGAATATTTGCTTCTGCGTAAGCTATCCTTTTTGCAATATCTCCTTTAGGATCTGTTAAAATTATTTTTATTTCACCCCCATTGTTTAAAAATGATAATAAATCTTTTCTGAAAATATTACCATGAAGAGCCAGAAAAGAATAACCTGTAAATGCCATTAAAAATACGGTTTTTGAGGTTAAAAATAAATTCTGTTTTAATTTATTCCTGTGTGAACAATCATCATTTACCTTGTTGTCAAGGTCTAAATAAATATTCTTTAATCCATTATTAGTTGCCTTTTTGAGTAAAGAATCATCTTGTATTATTTTTGTTTTTTCTTTCTCTTGGATATGGTATGCAAGATGTTTAATCAATAGTGATTCAAACTCGCTTGATGTTCTAAATGTCGAATATAATGCAGGATGTTCTCCATGTGCATAAAGTAAATTAAGGAAGTCTTGAACTTCTTTTACTTGATATACTCCGGGAGAAACTTTTTTCTGGGAATGATAAATAAGAATTTCTGGTTTACCATATTTTTTGAATGAATCATAAGCATCATAAAATTCTTGTTGTGTCCCTGATTGAAACTCACTTCCATTATTTTTATTGATACTGTTTGTAGGTGAGCCAAAACGTGTGTGTAGTATGCCGATAAAATAATCATAATCAGTCATTTTGTATTGTTGAAGTATTTTCTCTTGAGGATTTCCTATGCATGGAGATGCGTTTTTTCCTCTATCCATCTCAAAACGAATATTTAAAATGTTTCCATAAACTGCATTTAGAATTGATATGACTTTTTGTGCAATACCAAATTCTACTTTAACATCACTAGGAGCTGCAATGAAAATTTTCTTTAATTGAGTATTCATAAATTGTATCTATGTTTTGTATCAATTCTTGTATTGATTAATCTATTTAAATCTAAGCTGTTGGTTATGTCTTCGTTTAAAAAATCACCTAAAAATGTATAGTAGTTTGGATCATATTTATTATGTATATATATTTTTCCGTTTGGTGATAAGAATATGGATTCGAAACATCTTTTATTAATTGTGTTTTTTTCGATAAAAAAAGCAGGTTTTAGTATGTCTATTTTTGAGATAGAATTGTTGAATTCTAATTCAGTTATAAAAAAGTCATTTTTGTAAAATTGTGCATTGTGTAATGGCCAAAATTGATATAAACTCCATGTTGAAATATTAAGATAACATATACTTTGATATATATCTTCAATTAAGTCTATATTTTTTTTTGATACTATTGTGTTGATTTTAAGTTTTGCTTTAGAATCTGAAAGAGCATATAAATGATTACGAATTTTTTCTAAATGATTTCCGTTATAATTTCTTATATAATTATGTAAATAAGGAGTAGGTCCATCAATTGGAAAAGATAAGATTGAAACTTTTTGGTTAATTTGTTCATAATCAGCAGAAGTAAGATTTATTCCATTAGTATCAATATGAATTTGGATATTTAAAGAATAAGCTATATCAATGATATTTCTAAACTCAACATAATTATATGGATCACCACCACCAAATGTAATTATTTGGATTCCTATCTCTGAACATTTGTATATAATTTTTTTCATCAATGAAAAGTTTATTTTTTCATTGATGAAAGGAATATAGCAGTAATTACAAGACATGTTACATCTGTCCATGAAATTGATACAAATTCTTCTTGTCTTTTCCATATTATAGTTATTAGAAATCTGGTATTAACTTGTGTTTGGCAAAAGTATAAAAAAAATATAAGATTTATAATTTTGATAAGAAATTATTCTTGTTTACATTATCTTTTTTATTAAATAATTCTGATTGTTTTAATTCAGAAATTGATATTAAATGTGATGAAGTAGGGATATCACATTTAGAAAGAACTCTTTTCTGGTTCCTGCTTAATTAAGGAAAGGGGATTATTATACGACTGCGGTTAAAACATCTGGTACTATACTTACATAGATGAGATTGCTGGGGGACAAACAGGTTGCAACCAGCAGATAGTCAACATTTGCAACCTCCGGCCTGTGACGACGATATTTTTGTGATTTTAGTGAAATACAATAAATAGATTGAAATAGAGTTGATTAACGAAAAACGTGAATTTGACAATTTAGAGCAATAAGTGAACCGGGATATCTTTATAGTACCTTTGTCTTACATACCTGTTGAGGATGGTTTAATGAAAATATTCGCTATGCGGAGAAAAGACAATCTTTAAAAAATTGCGGAGGCGGAGAAATAAGACCCTATGAATGAACAATCATTTAAAGCTGTTCCTGTAGGTCAAGTTTCTTTCATTGTTTTTTCTTGCAAGAATTAATTGTAAAAGTTATGAGTAGAGAGAAGGAATTAACATTCAAACAAGAGAATTTCTGTAAGTACTATGTAGATACGGAAGGAAATGCAAGCGAGGCCTATCGTATGGCTTATGATGCTTCGAAGATGAAAGCTGAGTCCATTTGGGTTACCGCTTGTAGACTTCTTAAAAACTCTAAGGTCAGTCTAAGGATAGAAGAGATAAAGAGTCAGAGAGCGAAGGACTCTGAGATAAAACGATTGGCTGTCGAGAAAGTGCTTATGGATATTGTTCAGGCTGATACTGATGATTTGCATTATATTGACCCTGTAACCGGAAAAATAAAGATGAGAAGCCCGTCTCAACTTCCGAAGCGTGCTCGGAATGCATTGAAGAAGGTACAAAATAAAAGGGGAGAAGTCATCTATGAATATCATGGTAAAACAGAAGCGGCCCGGTTATTAGGGGCCTGGAATGGATGGGAGGCGGACAAAAACGTCACCTTGAACGGTGGTGAAGGAAAGAAGATCGGTGAGTTACGCATCGGATTTGATGATGAAGATAAGTAGCATTTAGATAGAATATTTCTACTATTACAAAAAGATAGGAAAAATAAGCAAAAATGATTATTGTCCCGACTGTGAGTAAAAGCAAAGTGTCAGAAGATGATTATAAACCATAAGAAATTAAATCCAAATGCGTTTTACCTGTTGAAGTATCTACAGGATGCTACATTACGTTTCATCATCTTATATGGTGGTTCATCATCCGCTAAATCATTTAGTGTTGCCCAGTCCATACTGATTATGACATTGCAGGATGGGGAAAACACCAAGGTGTTTCGTAAGGTAGGTTCTGCTCTAAAAGACTCTATTTATGAAGCCTTCAAGGAAGCTGCAAAAACCTTGAATGTCTACGATTTATTTGATTTCAAAGAAAGACGTATTATCTGTTTGCTCAATGGTGCTAAGATAACCTTCTCCGGATTAGATGACTCAGAGAAGATCAAAGGTTTGGAAAATTATAAACGTGTGTTCCTGGAAGAGTTCTCTGATTTTGAACATGGGGATTTTAAACAGATCAGAAAACGTTTGCGTGGTAAGCATGGCCAGCAAATTATCTGTTCGTTCAATCCGATCAAGATTACACACTGGATTAAAAAGGAAATCTTTGATAAGGATAAGTTCCATGATGTTCCTATGGAAGTTATACTGGGAGGGAAGAAGATACCCAGTGAGCTAACAGAGGTGAAATCGCTCCGGATGAATGAGCCAAAACAGATAATGAATGTCCGGACAAAAAAGATCGTAGAGCATCCAAGTGATACAGTTTTGATTCAGTCTACGTATTTAAACAACTTCTGGGTAGTTGGTTCTCCTGATGGTACATACGGTTACTACGATGAACAATGTGTTGCCGATTTTGAAAAAGACCGTATCAATGATCCGGACTATTACAATGTGTATGCGTTAGGGGAATGGGGTGTCATTCGTACCGGTAGCGAGTTCTTCGGCTCCTTCAATCGTGGCAAACATTCCGGTGAGCACAACTATGTTCTGGGCCTACCTATTCATATCTCTGTTGATAATAACGTCCTTCCATATATCAGTGTATCCTATTGGCAAGTTGATTTCACTATCGGTACCAAAATTTGGCAATTCCATGAGACGTGTGCTGAAAGCCCGAACAATACAGTCAAGAAAACTTCTAAACTTGTTGCTAAGTATTTGAAATCTATTCAATACAGTGAAAAACTTTATGTTCATGGCGACGCTTCCACGAAAGCTGCTAATAGTTTTGATGACGAAAAGCGTTCATGGATGGATTTGTTTATATCCACTTTGCAGAAAGAAGGATTCGAGATTGAGGATAAGGTAGGTAACAAGAATCCGAGTGTTGCTAGAGCTCCGTCAGGAACAGTCAGCCCATTTGGAGGAAATACATAAACGGCATGAAGTCGAATTAAAGTTGAAAGAGGCGGAAATGAAACGGTGTGATGTTCGTGGATGTTCAAATCGGGTCCCACCAAGTGATTATTGAGGTGGGATATTTTTTGAAGACATATGTCTTATTTTTCTTTTTTTTCTGCTTTTCTAATAAATGAACTTAATAAAAATAATCCTAGTAAGATGGGCATAGTCCCTGCAGCAAGAATGCTTACTGAAAAACCTATGAAGAATCCCCCTATAGCAGATATTATAGCTATAAGTAGAATAGAATATAATACCATTTGGCATCGAAATTTATAATCTTCCTTTTCTATTGGAGTTAGTAAAAATAGTAACATGAAATTTAACATAATATCAACTCCAGCAATAAGAAAAAGGCTCTTCCAAATATCAAGGACTTGAAATGTTGGAAAAAAAAGATAACCGATAAGATATATAGGAAAAAAGCTTATTAAAATTGATTTGAATACATTCTTTTCTTGGTCATCATATAACTCTAGTAACGATTTAATATTATCCATATTTTTTTGGGACGCAAAAAAAATAATAAAAAAGTAAATAACAAAAAAAATGAAAACAATTGATTTTATTATCATCCATTGCTCGGCCACAAAAGCCGGGCAGGATCTGCATGCGAAAGACATTGACCGGATGCACAAACAGAGAGGTTTTAACCAGATCGGGTACAATTTTGTAGTAGACCTCGATGGGACTGTCGAGAATGGACGTCCTCTATCTATAGACGGAGCGCACTGTAACACCAAGGGATTTAGCGGTGTGAGTTACAACAAGCATAGTATCGGCATCTGCTACATTGGAGGATTGGATGCTAACGGGAAACCTGCCGATACCCGGACCGACTGGCAGAAAGTCTCACTTCGTAACTTGGTTGCAAAGCTTTGTAAAGAGTATCCTATCATCGAAGTGCTCGGACACCGGGATACATCGCCCGACCTGAACGGAAACGGTGAGGTAGAACCGTTTGAGTATATCAAGACTTGTCCTTGTTTTGATGTACGGAAGGAGTTCTCTAATTTTATGAAACCTGTAATCATACGGCCATGAAATATTTGCCTTACATTATCATAGTTGTTCTTGTCCTGTTTATCGTGTTCCGTCCGGCAAGGGTGGAACACATATCGGGTGAAGTGGGCAGAGATACGATCATTACGAATCGTATTGATACTGTTCGGGATACAGTGCCCGTTCCGGTTTATGAAAGCGTTGTAGATTCGTTCCCGTTCGTTGTTCCCGTCCCTGTGCCGGGCGATACTGTTCGGGATACAGTGTATTTGCCTATTACGCAGAAAATCTACAAAGACAGCCTTTATACGGCTTATGTGTCAGGCTACCTGGCAAAGTTGGATAGTATCGAGGTGTACAGTAAAACGAGGACTGTGTTTGTCAGAGAGCAGGCAAAGCGGAAACGGTTCGGGCTGGGTGTGCAGGCCGGATACGGTTTTTCCGGGAATAAGGCAAGTCCCTATGTTGGGGTTGGGGTGAGTTATAATTTGTGGGAGTGGTGATTGGAGGCAAAAGGAGACAGTACGCTTTGATTTACAGTTATAAATAGAATAATTTGATAGGGGATTGATATAATATGACTGTCTTTATAATAAATCAATGTTAAGCCTATTTTGCGCATATTAAAAGAATTACAAGGTTTTAACTTCTTTTTCGTGTTTCGCTTTGAGTATGGTTTTAACAT
>JZRM01000398.1:0-12207 GCA_000963415.1 Blastocystis sp. subtype 6 | reverse complement strand
GAAGTGCGAAAAACAAAGAAGAGGGACTTACTGCAATAGTCATTGCTAGAACTTGCAATCGCTGCTCGGATTACTGCCTCATTTTTGAATTCTGTAGGAACCGAGATAAGAACAGGATCGTCGATTGTTTTGCTCATTGCTATACTGTGCTGATAATTACAGGGGAAATGTGGAAATAGAACGAAACTCCATCATAGTTGAGACGATGTTAAATCGTTTTCTTGCATCTTCGTCTGTTGCACTGCAGACATGGGCCAAGAGCGCAGGTTCGATGATCGATGTGGTTATTGGGAATGAAGTGGTTGTATCTGTGCAACGTTACATTTAGTCTGTTGATGTCGATAGTGTCGCCTGTAGCATCGTGTATTCGTATATTCTCCACTGCCAAATGAAGAAGAAACCGAACGAAGTGCACAAGAGCTTCTGCATTCCCGTGTTACAAATCCCGACAGCAAAGTTATCCCTACGAAGTGATATTGTTCATTTGCTGGCATTTGCTGGCATTGACTCTAAAAGCCTCCTTTCCTACGAGGACTGCGTGGAGCTCTTGAGCCAGTCGAAGGAGCGTGTTAACTTGCATTTAGTGGACCACAATGTGTTGACAGCTCACTTTTCAGCGTTTGACTGTGTAAGAATTGTGGTTATCCTTCATTTGAGTGCGTCACCGACATTATTGATCACCGCAAAGACAGCGGTTTGTATCCCCAGGCAAGACGTCTGATCTCGTTTGACCCAGCGCAATCGCGAGGAGTGGGTTCTTGCAGCACTCTAGTTGCGCAGATCCTCCAGCAGGTCTCTCCGCTTCCTTCGCTGGCCGAGTGTTGTCTTTTGCTCGAAGGAGCTGTGCTGCTGGACACGATGGATCTCCAGTTCTCCTTCAAAACCACTCCCGAAGACGCTGCCGCTGTCGAGTGGCTGGAGTCTCATCGATTGCAGGATCGGCTTCCGCGCGAGGAGTTGTATGGCACTCTCTGCGACGCGAAGTACGATCCCGTGTTCTGGTCGTCTTTATCCCCTCCGGATGCATTCGCGATCGACTACAAATTATTCGTTATGGGTTTGTACCGTATTGGCTGGAGTGTTGTGCTCTGTCCAATCCGAAGTTTGGAGGGAAAAGTGGACTATCGGAAGGAGGTCGATTTGTTTGTGAGGAAGGAAGGAATCGATGCGTTGCTGGTGACCAGTCTCATTAAGGGCGAAGTGACTCGAAGAGAGTTGAAGATGTACTGCGCCGACGACTGCCCCACTGAATTGAGAGCGAAAATCGAGCAGATCGAGCATTTAATGGAGACTACCTATCACTGCTCCAGAGATTCGCAGAATCCACATCTTTTACAAACAACATGTGCATTTAGTCGGAAATCACTAGCCCAAGAGATCGCTCAGTTATTTGATTCATTTGTTTGTTTGAAACATAGATTCTTCCGAACTCTATCACTGGATGTCATTTGATACTGTGAAAGAATCGACAAGAGCCATTGAATATATTGATCGGTTGAAATCGATCCTATCGGCAGTGGGCAGGACAGATGTAGCATTCTCTGAGATTGTGATAGGATAGTCAGCAGATGGCATGGAAGAAGCAAAGATAGAGCGTGAAGGGAAAATGCTGTTGATCAAATTGAATGGGCTTTCTCGCCGTCTGTTTGCGGATCTAAGTAAAGCAACGAAAGAGGTTGAGGAAGCGATGATAGATGCAAATACCATTCTCCGCAATGTTCATGGACTTGAGATGGAGCTGAATAGTCTTCACCACACGATCGACAACTGCAAGTCGTTTACGTAGGAGTTGTGAGTCTGACTCTCAGACAGCATGCCTCAGTATGAAAGCGTAATTCGCAGCACCCACCCTATTGAACTGACAGCTGAGGATGGCGACAAAACGTTGTTTGAAAAGCAGTGCGAGGAACTGGAGCATGAGTTGAATGAGCGCAAGAGGTCTTTTCCGCATGGTTTTATCACACCTAGGATGAAAGCGGAGTTAGAAGAAGCGATCAAAGTGAAGAGGCAGCGTGTGCTCGTCTCGATGCATCTCAAGCACAAGACGCAGAATGTAGCACACCAGCAACTGGAGAAACTGGACGAGGTAGGCAAATCGCTCTCTGTGTGATGTAGTCATTCAAACGAGTGACGGATTGCTATAATAGTATTCTAGAATCAGACGAGGAGGAAAAGGAGAGTGCACTGTCAACAGAGCAGAAAGATGAGGAATCGCAATAGTCCATTGTTTATTTGAAATACACTGCGTGATGTCCGAATTTGATAATGTTGTTCCCACATTTGTTCGCACCGAAAGTATTCACGATTTGTGCTCCAGACAGATTGCTCGCGCCATTCGTGCGAATCACTGGTTGTCTACCACGGACAGTGTAATGGTACGCTGCGAGCAGGCCATTTTAGCCCTAGGATTTTGGCTGTGGAATTGGTTCGTTTTCGCTCATTCTGTACGAAGAAATCGGCTTCCAATCGTGTCTTGGAGTCGATGGATCCGAGAAGATGGTGTCCTGCTTTAATGACAATGTAGCCACTTGGATCTTGCTGAAGGATAGATGAAAAAGAGACACCTAGACGATAGGGTGAAGGCGGTTTACAAGTTTGTCAGTACTCCAGGTATGGTTATCGCAAATCTGTGATGTAGCTGATTTGGAGGGAGAGCAGTTCGATGCTGTTGTTTCGCTGAAGGCATTTCACCACATTCCCAAGCCGCAGGAAATGGTCTCGCTCCTCGTATTCCTCTCGCTGCTTTGTTTCCTAGAAAACCTTTTTGAAGCCTGGCGGGCGACTCATTATCGCCGATTTGAAGCTCGACGAGTAGGCGAAGATCGTTGGATCCACCGTAGGCATTCTCCGAAGTATCATCGCAGTGTTGCTGAGCCTCCTGAGTGCCACGGCTTTTCTGAAGAGACAATGAAGCAGTACTTGGCGACTGCGGGGCTGAAGGCCGAAGTGGTCACTGTGAATGTGACCCACTATCTGGAGTGTCTTGATCAGGAGGAGGCGAAGAAGCAATTCGAGAAGCTTCCGCCTTTTGAGGGACGTGTCGATCAAGTGGAGATTTCGAGTCTTCCTCCAATGGTGTGTCTACAAGGGGTTTACTTCGAGAAGGATGTTTTTCCGTTTGTAGTGGCGTGCGGATCTCTGTAACATGTTTGTAAGAAACAATCGAATCGCTACAGTCCATCGAGACTGAGATATCCACCGACGCGTGCGACTGAAAGAGCTGTTCTTGGTCCGTCATTTCCTGGACAACTGCAGGCTCTGTAGCATGCTGAATCAAGAACTTGCAGACAGAGAGACCCCGGTCGTTCTCTCCACGAGCCTGATAGCCCTGGAGCACGCGACGCACCACACTGAGCCCCTCAGGCGAGTAGACTTCCGGATCATTGGCCTCGATTCCCTGCGAGACCCAGGTCGTGAGGTCGTCCCAGTCTTCGCTCCCTTCCTGCATCTGCAGACAGCACAGTCGAAGCAGACAGACGCGCGACTCCTTCGCACCCCGTTCCGCACACTTCTGTCCGCGTCGATAGGCGTCGATCGCCTTTTGAGGCGACGCACGAGAGGCCAGGAAGTCGCCCAGCGCCAGCCACCCTTGTGCGAACTGTTGTCTACATGGAAGGAGGCGCCAGAGCCTACTGGAGAGACACTGTGCGCATGAAGAAGTAGTAGGCCATGTCGTCGTTGAGACTCTGCGCATACGCCTGCGCCAGCGCGAAGAACCCTCGATAGTCCGAGCTGTTGATCTGCACTGCCTTGAAGTAGCAGGCGATCGCCGCCTTCTGCTGTGCGAGACTCATGTACTCGTGTCCCAGCAGCAGCCAGCCGTCGTAGCAGGCGGGACAGCGCGCGACGACGGCCGAGAAGCACAGGACCGATTTGCTGTGCTGTCCGACGAGACTCCAGTAGGAGCCCTCCACGAGCGGCTGCAGCGGAGTGTGCAGCAGCGTCTGGCTGAGCTCTAGAAGCTGCTGCGCCTTCTCCTGCACGAAGAGCAGGTTGCAGAGCAGGAGTTCGTAGGCGGCGCGGTCGAGCTGGGAGTGGATCGTGGCGATGTCCACCGTGGCGAGGAGGGCGAGCGCGTCGTCGTAGTCTACGGTGTAGAGGCGATCACGTGTCTACGCGCGTGGCTGTAGTGGTGCTGCGCCAGCTGCACGAGAAGGTAGGTGGAGCTGGGGAAGAAGGACGACAGCGCGGAGACGAGCGACTCGACCGTGTGGGACTAGAGTCCAGCGTGGCTTCTGCGGCTACCTGGAAAAGGCGATTCGTCGTCTGCAGCTGGAAGAAGTTCTTCAGAATGCACTGGCTGCGGACAGCGCTGCAGGACGTGTCTGGAGAGGCGCTGCTCAGGAGGAGACTCGACAGCTCCAGCCAGCAGGACCAGAAGTAGGGGAAGTCGTGGATGGAGGCGAGAAAGGCTGTGATGGCGCGCGTGTCGTTTTTCAGCTTCCAGAAGAGGCCCAGATTGTAGAGACCGAAGGAGTCGAGGGCGTTGTGCTGGAAACGCCGCAGCAGCTCGAGCTCGATCGGATCGCAGAACGCTCTCAGCGACTCGGATTTGAGGACAGCGCTTGAGACGAAAAACAGCTCCTTCGCCGAGAGCGGCTCCAGATGAAGCACATCACACTGCTGGAGGACGGCGCCATACTCCTCTTTCCGATAAAGCATTGCCATTTTGATTTCGTGCAGAGAAGCGGAGTCTAGGTGAAAGCGTCTCTTCTGCCCCTACCTCGCCTGTATCGTTCCGAGACAGGCTCCACATCCAGCAGCGAAACTTTCGATGGATCTGCGGCTTGAATCAAATCCATCAGCCTAGAGTTGCTAGCATCGCCCAAAGAACTACCACATCGCGTCTTCGGCCTGAGCATAGTCATTGAGGACCGACACAGCGCGCGAGAACTCGTGGAAGAAGGACATGAGGGATGTGACGAGTTGAGATTTGTACTGAGCAAAGCCGTTCACTCTGTTCCAAACGCGCGGGAAAGAGAATCCGCAGAACAATCTTTGAAATGATTCACAACATCGACACAATTGCACAGCTGTCGCTCCACGCATCCAGGCGCTTAAAGCGGATGTTTTGGGACGCAACGACGCTGACCCAGGCAATCAAGCAGTGGTTCGAGCGAATGACTCCCTCGATTCTGTAGGGCGCTCTCCCTCTGTCGCTGAGTATGTAGGCTGTTTCGCGAGCAGATTCGCGTGCTGAGCGTGTACAGTGGTTCTCCCGACACGGATTCTGCAATTATCTCGATTTTAAAGAAGAACGTGTCGCGATTTCGGTAAGCGATCGATGGAGTGGAGATACAGAGTAGATATGTGATTGTGGAGCCTAGCGACCCTGGGCTATTCGAGGTCGATTTCGCCGTGCGAGAGTGACGCGTAGAGCGTGTTTCACAAGGATGCGAAGAGTGCTGTTTACAATGTGGAGCTTTCTCCTTACCCTCACTTTCTGACCTACGATTCACAGGAGAAGTTCGACCTCGTGTTTGTTTTCGACGTGCCTCTGAACGCGAATGCCTGCGAGACCATCATCCGCAAGAGCAAATCGTTTCTGCGTGTCGGTGGGCAAGTGTGTTTGTTTAGCGCTGTCGTTCATGTTTCCACGTTTCCCCATAGAATGACACAAATCTGCTGGATTTGATCAGTCTCCTGCACACCTCCGATGACGCGGTGACGTCTCCGACCTGCTCGATTCCTGCCACGCGGAAGAGTCTTTCGGTGGGAAAGGAATCCGAGTCCGAGTCGCTCTGCGACGAAGCGATGAGCACTGGGTCCGAAGTAGGCGTTTCCGAAGAGGTGATGCAGCCTGTGCCGAAAAAAGAGGGCGTGGAGCACAGTGGATATGACGCGTGTCTGACAGACGATTCGTTTGTGCATCGCGTGATTGACGACCTGGAGGTGCGGTGCGCATGGTGCTTATAACTAGTATTGTTATAAAACGACAATGCTGGAGTGTGTGATGGACATCTCGGAGTGTTTCAAGCACTCAAAGGACGGACTGAATCTCCTCTCCGCACTGATGAAGATCGATCTGAACGGAGCCATGGACTCTCTGATTTCGGAGGTACGGCTCGTTATGGCTTGTTATGGAGATCCTCGACTTCTTGACGCTGAAGCTGCTTCCATCGACGCGTTCCATTCCCTACAACTTTACGATCTACACGATCTACTCGGACTTCATCGGTCGGTGTGTGGTTCCTGCCTGACGTGCAGCAGAGGTGATCTACCGGACGCCTAACAAGTCGTCGACGCCCTGGTTTCCGGAGGGGGAGAGTGGGCCCTTTGTGAATGTGGGCGAGGAGCGCTGGAAGAAGAGCGTGATGGACTGGAGGGTGGTCGAGAACACGGAGCCGTATTGCTGCGGATGACTGACCAGTAGAATCAAGAAGCTGAGTCTCGACGCGATTGAAGGGGTCGTGGAAACGATCGGAGATGAGTCGCTGAGGAAGAGAATGCTTCCGGAGCCTGTTAGTCTGGATGAGGTATCGCTGGGTCGCTGCTGTGAACATAGTTGCTGCCTCTGTGCATGGAAGTGTGGAAGTATCATGCAAACCGTTAGTTTTTGTCTACAAGTGTCTGGTGTTTGTTTGAAACCTGCGTCAAATTCTTGATGACATCTGTCGCTTTGGGGATTGTTTTCTTGCTACTCCTAGTTGTAATTGCGCTGTCCATCCGCAGCGTGGCTTCTTCGGCAGCAGTGGAGGTATTGACAGTAGAAGAGTTTTGAATGGTAGGAGGACTCAGAGGATACGGAGATGTTGCTAAAAACGTAGGTGGAGCGGAGAGTTCAATTAGCTCCAGAGAGGAGAAGAGAGGAATCGGGACGAACTCGATTTCATTTTCTGAAACAAAGGCGATTGTGCCTATCGTTTCCAGCGCGGAGGTGGAGATTGGAGAGATGAATGGGATGGTGGGCGTTTATGTGTGGGGTACGAAGTAGGGAGCGCATGGTGCTGTGGAAAGTCCTCTCAGTGACGAGGAGCTGTTAAAAGAGATTGAAGATAGTGAGGATAGTGTATGACGAGGTTTCCTCGGAGTGTATAGTTTTCCTGCTGTTTGTTGTACCCATAGTATGGAGTATGAGCTGTTTGTTGTGAACGAGGAGAGTTGCGTTGTGCTCAATGCGTCCCCTCTTGCAGAGTACCTGCAGCTAATTCCTTGATGCATATCACACACTGCTCCCCACAAGTTGTACGCCACAACAGACCCTTTCTAGACCTCCCAGAGGCAGTTACCGCGCACCGACTTTTCGTATCCTGAGAACCAGCAATTGTTTCGTCACTTTTTCCTATTCTCGCGTCTTGATGCTCGGACCATTGAGACACACTCTGTTTGCTTCTTCGGTAGTGGGGATCGCTGCTTTAAATGGTATTTACGGGTATCTTTCTGTGCGTGCAATTTAAGCCTAGTGCCCGTTGCCGAGAGTTTTTAGGCAAGGACCGACCGAAGGAAATCGCTCACAAGGTCGATCCTCGCATTGTTCCCTCCAAGAAGGAGAGTGTCCTTTTAAAAGCAACAAGGTGTGATAGGTTTGGTGTTATCTATCAGAATGATCGACATAACCGCTGTAAGGTGGGCAATGAAGTATTTGGTGCATGTTCGAAACAAGGTGCACCACTACAACGTGCCGAGTTTGTTCAACGCTCTGGACCGTCCCGAGGGAGTGGGTCTTTTGACCGTGTGCAACCATGTGTCTACGCTGGACAGTGCGTCGCTGGTTCCCGCGATGATTCCCTCGCGTTTCCTGCATTGCTCCGATGTTCCTGTAGGGTGCGTCCTCTCCAGTCGGAACTGCGGGTACTGGAATCTCGCTGCGGAGGAGATCATGTTCTCCTCGCCCCTGAAAGCGGCCTTGTCGAGCCTCATAAAGGTAGATCCGGTGTCCCTCTGCGAGGTAGGTGATGCCCGTCGATCGCAACGGCGGCGTGTTTCAAATGGCACTCGCGGACTTCGCGCAGCGCGCCATCTTCGGAGACTGGATCCACATGTTCCCGGAAGGCCGGACCTACCAAGATCAGCTGATGAGCTGTCGAGATGCTCTCGGACGACGCTACCGCAAGAGCGGCCGCACAGCGCCTCCTGGACGCGATCTGGGTCCGATGAAATGGGGCGTGGGTAAAGTGATCTATGATGTGGTAGCCAGCAACACGAAAAGTGATGGCGTCTGCGTGTTTGAGAAAGGCGTCAATAACGGGAAATTGATCGTTTTGCCGTACTATCATTTGAACATGGAAAAGGTGCTTCCTGAGAACGAGGACCTGAGTCTTGTGAGTTTTTGGCCTCGCGGAGGCAACGACATTTTCTGCATGTTCGGAGAGCCTGTGGACTTTTCGGATATCATCTCTTCTTTCCATAGGCAGCTGGTCTCTCTGGAGGAGGGCGAGGAGAAGCGGAGGGTGCAGTATGCCTGCTACAAGGCGATTACAGATCGTGTGGAGGAGGTAGGCGATGGAGGGAATGTTGAGGTGAAGAGGTTGGAGAGGTTGGAGTATTGTTTGAAGGAGATGCGCGAGCGGAGGGTGTTTGTTTAGAGTGGAGGGTTGTTTGTTAGAGATCGGAGGGTGTTTGTTAGAGTGGAAGGTTGTTTGTTTTAGAATCGAGGATGTTTTCGAGTGGAGGGTGTTTGTTTTCGAGTGGAAGTTGTTTGTTAGAGTGGAGGGTTGTTTGTTTTAGAATCGAGGATGTTTTCGAGTGAAAAGTACTTGTTTAGAGTGAAAAGTGCTTGCTTTCCAGTGAAAAGTGACTGCTTTCGAGTTAGGGTTAGGGTTTGAGAACACAGACTTTTACTTGAAAACAAAGCCCAGTGTTCGACTGGAAAGAGTCAACTAGCCATCTACGACTTTGTTTGTTTTTCGACGAAATGTCATGAAATTGCTTTGACTCCACCCGTAGGTCCGGAAAAGTCTCGTTCAAAATCACTCTGACCTCCGATCCGAAACTACCCTACAAGATGTAGGAAGTGCCATCCTGGCCTAAGAGCGATAGCATCAGCATCCCCGAATCGGCACCCTTCCTCGCCGTCCTGAAATTCGCTGCCCAGCAGGTATTCGACTCTCTCGCAGTCTACCGTAGTTTGGCGTGCAGGCCGCAACGAGCGCAATCATAACAAACGGTCGCCCCGGGCAGCACTCCTCACCTCTAGATGGCTCCGGGATCAATCCGCAGCAGACCGCGGGAACCGTCTTCCTGAAGTACGGGTCCGAGCTGCGTCTCATCCCCCGAGACCGTGTTGGCGGAATGTGCCCTGTTTGTAACAAACACGACTAGAAGTAAAACGCGGGGTCCGCGATGATCGAGCGGATGTCGTCCGAGTACTCGAACGGCGAGTTGACACACATCTGCGCATAGTCCGGATCCACCTCCTGCTCGCACTAGGACAGAGAAAGAGCGCTCCACCCACCTTCTTCCACTGCTCCATCTTGCTGCCCGTCTCCTTGAACAGGTCCGTCTCCTTCAGGACGTCGAACTTGTCCTCGTACATCTTCTCCAAGAAGGCGATCGGGTTGTTGGGGACCAGCACCTCCGTGCCCAGGAACCGCATCTTCTTGAGCGGCAGCAGGTAGTCCACCACGTCCTCCGCCTCCAGGTGCCGCACCACCACGCCGACAGGCACCTCGTCGCCCGCCAGCTTGTCGACGAGGTTGACTCCGAAGCACACCTCCGCGTCCTCCTCGTTGCGCAGAATGTCCAGGCCGTAGCGAGCGACCTCCTTCATCGTGCGTCGATCTACATGGCAGAGGAGCGCCGGAACCACCACTGAGGTCGAAGTAGTCGCAGCGCCGACTCGTCTGCGGGTTCTGCAGCGTGTGTGCGTGTGAAGACAACACCGGGCGACCCAAGGATATGCATCTGGATGTTGTCCGCCCACGGAAAGGGCACTCCCAGCAGCACCGCCGCCATCAGCTCGTCTACAGTGAACGCCGCAGGCAGGACGCACCGTCCATCAGGAACAGCGGGAGCGCGTGCTGCTCCATGATCGCCGAGGCCGTGAACAGCATCGACCGCTGCTCTCGGTAGAAGCTCGCCGCGTGGTACGTGTAGGACAGCTGCGTCGCACTCCAGCCCCGCCCCTACCTCGTGCAGCTCGTACACCGGCTCCGGAAGGTACGCCGCAGACCCGTCCGCGTAGATCAGCCGGCTGACGTGGTACCTGGCCGCGAACGCCCTGCGTGTCAGACCCTCCGCAGCCCCACTTCTTGCTCAGCTCGTCCAGCGCGTCCAGAGGCTGGCCGAACACGTCGCACGCCTCCGCGTCCACCTCGCGCGAGGGGTTGTACGCGCGGATCACGTTGCTCCGGAGAATGCTGCCCGGACAGAACCCCACGCGCATGTCGAACGACCGCAGCTCCAGGTAGAACGCCTCCAGCGCCAGCGACGGCGGGAACGGCTGCCCCGGCCACATCTGCCGCAGCGTCTCCGTGGCCGCCATGAAGTAGGGGCCGCCGCGCTCGCACAGCACGCTGTTCCCGGAGAGGACGTCCGCGTAGCCGCGCCGAATCCGCAGCGTGTGCGCGTGGTAGGCGTACTACGGGAGGGGAGACCAGAGACCCTACGTCGAAGCACTGGCTGAACAGCTCGCTCGTCGACGCGTCCTCCGTCATCGGCGTCGCCACGTGCACCTGCCCCGACTGCAGCAGCGACCGCAGCCGCGCGAGGTTCGAGTTGTGCGTGAACTCCACCGAGGCGTCGACCACCAGCACGTACCGCGTCTTCACCTCCCCCAGCCGCCTACGTGATGACCCCAGTCCGACGCTACGCCAGCAGCTTCGACGACGCCGTCGCGTCGTTCGGCTACGTGTCAGCAACACACCGCAACCACTCCCTCCAGGTAGATCTTCACCAGCGGGTACCAGCGGTTCAGGCTACGTGCTACCACCTCCTCAACCCCACATGTCGATCGACTCCGAGGGGTACTTCGTCCGCATCGTGCAGTTCCCGCACAGGATCACGATCGTCACGTCCGTGTTCATGTCCGACTGCTCACAGGCACCAACAGGTCCTACCTTCCCAGGAGGGCTCTTCCGCACGCTCTCCTCCACGTACCGCGGCGACGACGACCAGTCGTAGCGGCTCTACGGAGAAGGCAGGCAGCGCAACTACCGGCGACACCGACTGCGATCCGAAGTCCGGAGACGCGCGGCGGGGAACAGGCTCCGCGCGCAAAGTCGCCACCGCCTCTTCAGAAGGACCAGGACTCTGACGAGACACCACAACCAAACAAATACCCTCCCCGAAGACATGCACTGCGACAGCTCGTCCTTCGCGGAGGCGAGCACCTGCTCCGTCCGGCGCTGGATCCGCTGGGCGCTCGACAAGCGCGTTTGCTGCGTCGGAGCGAAGGATCAACTATACCAGCTCCGATATGCGCTCGCGCAGCTCCGATATCTAGCGGTCAGGGAGCCGGGAGGAATCACACCTCGCTCTCGCGCGAAGACAGCGACAACTCCAATGACGCGATCCGGTCGTAGCTCTGCGCTCAGAAGGACAGCAAAAGCGGTACAGAAGCGTCCGAAGAACAGCTGGGAGGCTGAGAGAGGGAATCGGAGAAGATCGGGAACGAGTGCTAGGTGTTACGCAAAAAAAGGCGCGCACAGAAAGGAACAGCAGCGATACGTTCGCTAATAATGCTATCAACACCACCAACAACGAGTACAACTGCGTGTCCATGAAAGGATTTTGTGTGTGGAAACAAAAAAAATATCACTCAGTGAATCTACGGCTGGGAAGGAGTGGTGGGAACATAGCAAGAGGTACTATTCTCATTAGGGAAAGGACCTGGCTTCCCATTATTTGGTAAGTTGAAATAATATTCCCAATTCCAAGTGAATTGACACTGATCAATTTCACGCTGGTCAGTCATATCATAATACCAATAATTATCAACACCAAGTTCTCCTCTACTTTGTGGCCAGCACATCGTATTGAATGAAGGAACAGTATCATCAGCTCGTATAATTATAGACCTAGTTGCAGTACTACACGCTCCTTGAAGAAGAATAGCAAAACTACTATCACTGAGAGTATAGGCATTGCTCCTAAAATTGAATTCCTTCAGGTTAGGAAGATTCCTATCATCATTACAAAGCTGCAAAAGATATTCAGTAATGTCACTAGCTAATGCAGCTGCATATTCAGCATCATTAACAGACTGCGTAATCCAAGAAGCAACGTAATGGTTAGATATTTGGAAGTATTCTAGATTCCGGAAATATC
>JZRM01000034.1:0-49935 GCA_000963415.1 Blastocystis sp. subtype 6 | reverse complement strand
CACATCTAATCAACACAACACCTACGCGTGAGAAAGCATCGCTGTCCGATTGGCACTCATCGCTCTGCAACCTGGAATAATGCAGTGATACATTCTGCGTCCATTCTTTAGGTTCACTGGATACACTCGCTCGTTCAGAGGAGGTAACACCTTGCGTCTTTTACTACCACGCGCACCAGAATCCGCTTTGGAGTTTTTCCTCGAATTAGCCGCTTTTTTTGAATTTCCAGAAAAATGGCTTCTAATATTCTTTGGATAAATTCCAGGATCCAAGAAATCCTCGTCTTCCTCTGCCTTCACCTCCACTTTCACATTAGAGAAAAGCGGGAATATTACCTTTTTTGGGGGCGTTCGATTTTGTCTTTTCTTGTTGGCGAACACAGTAGGGACACAACCATGTATCACCCTTGGGAACTGAGGTAAGGTTGAGACAGCTAAGATGGTATCCTCTCTCACAACCTCCGTCGCAAAGAAGGAGATCTCCACCATCCTTGCAGATGTAACAAACTTCGTCCTATTGTGATAAAGAGACACAAAGAATACATTTTCGACTAAACCCTCATTTAGAATCGAGTTTACCAAGTCGATACTTACTACACGTTGATAAAGAGAAGAGAGAATACTATTTAATTTCTCAAGTTGTTTTATGCCCCAAGAACGTTTAAAGTAATATCTATAGTGGTTTGCTCGATATTGTTTAACTAAGTCAAAACATTGCAAAGCGAATACATGTGTGGCAGAAGCAAGAGCAATTATATGGAAGACGTCCACCCGAAAACCCCTCATCACAGTAAATGGTAGGAAGCTACCATTAACGTGGATACATGGACATACCTTCTTTAGATAACGCAGCGACTTCCCTGTATCATATTTATTAACGTATAAAGCGTTTAGTAAAAAGTCATCATTACGCAAGGTCTCTTCACGCGCTTTGTCAAGATATCTCTGATAGTCCACGGCCTCTTCTGTATCTGGAAGAAAGATAGTTCCTTCAATTCATGAAGAGGCTACATTATTACCATATTCTGGTTCTTCATTCTTCGCAGTACGAGTTTTCTGACTTAGGTTTTCATCATATTTTGGCACGACTGCATTATACTGAGCTCCAACTCGACTCTCGTGATGTGGAAAGCTACAAATATGTTTAGCATTGATTAACTTTCAGGTATAGTCAAAACACGAAAAGACCCAAATACAATAGAGCCAATCTCATACATATCAATATCACTTACTCTCCTTCACCTTCAGTAACTCGAACTCGTTTGCTCTTCGGAACTCCTTCCTTCTTTATTCTGTTCATTGCTCTTCAATTAGCAGTATAGAGAAGAGGATATGACCCTATTAATAGGAGAAATGAAACAAAACTATAAACCACCGCGGGAATCGAAATCTCTTCAACAAACACAAATTATGAAAGCAAAACAAAACAACACACACAACTTCTCAATAATCATCCTCTGAATCATCTCTGAAGGGTTTTCTTCCAGGTTTAGGTGGTGGAGGAGGTAAACGCTTTCCTCTACGAGGCATCTCTTCTTCATCCTCGTATCCTCTACGGGAGCTTCTATTTCCACGGGAGTACATCTCATCATCATCATCATCATCATCATATCGTCCTTTGCGAGGAATTGGAGGAAGCCTTTTCCCTGGCTTTGGAGGAGGAGGAGGAGGCAGTTTCTTCTTCGGAATGGCAGGAAGATCGTCATCGCTGAAGTCATCGAATTCCCGCGGTTTTGGAGGGGGTGGTGGAGGTCGCTTTCCTTTCTTCGGAATCTCGGGTAGATCATCGTCTTCAGATCCAAACTCGCTCATTACCGATTTCGGAGTTTTGGGACTCTTTGGATTTTCAGCGAAGAAATCGTCCAGATTTCCGTCATCTGAATCATCATCTAATTTTCCCCAGTCAAAACTATCCGATGAGTCTTTTTTCTTTCCTTCTGAGTTCGATTCCTCATTTCCAGATTCCTCCGTCTTTTCATCCAACTCACTCCAATCAAAATTGTCCTCGGATTCCCCAGTATCCACAGTTTTCCCCTCCTTCATCTGCTGAATCTGAAACTCAATCACACGAGCTGTTTCGTCGAGTTCTTTCATATACTGATCTTGTGAAGCAATGAGTTGAGATAGTTCTTCGAATTCTTTTTGGAGTTTCCTTTGTTGTTGTGTGAGTTGTTGTGATTCCTCAGCCTTCTCAAAGATTGCCTTTTCCTGTTCCAACAAATCTTTCTCTGCGTCTTCCACCTTTGATCGCAATTCTTCTATGCTCAACTTCGAATCATCCTACAGTCAATTTTCGTTCCTATTTTTACCAATTCTACAGGCGTTTCCTTCACTGGCGGCACATTCACCACTTCTTTACCGATATTCTTTTCTTCGAGGGCTACTGGCAAACTTGCAGGAATCGGAATTCCCTATACATGAAAATGATGGCAAAAAAAGACTCGATTTTTGACAAGCTTGGTAATATGCGTAGCGACAATAAACTCATACTCAGAGAGCAAACCGTCGTGATCTTGGTCTGCAAGCTCCCAGATGTTGTGAAGAATAGGCTGGGGCAACTGGCTTTGCGTCAGATACTCCGCAGCCACGCTTGCCTCGAGGAACCCCGAGTGGCTGCTGTCGTACAGTTTGAACAGTTTCTTGTACTCTTCAAGTTCCGCGGGACTCACCTGGAAGGGATCACGAAACACAGGACGACCATTCGGTCCGAGAAGGGGTCCACGGGGTCCACGGGGTCCACGAGGTCCACGAGGTCCACGAGGTCCACGAGGTCCTCCAGGTCCACGAGGACCTCTAGGAAAACCTCTGGGAGGACCACGAGGATGATTACGAGAACCACTGTCAGGACCATAGTGACGTTGCTTGGAACCTTTCTCTCCATGCTTCGACTTTTTACCAGGTTTTGATCCTTTCTTCTTACGTGATGGAACTGATTCATCAGAATCGCTAAAATCAATTGAATCAAGATCTGAGGGAAGACGAGGTCTCATTCCAACTCGTGGAACCATTCCAGGACGCGGACGGGGCATCATTCCAGGACGTGGCCTTGGTCCCATTCTCGTTTGTGGATCTGGTGGTCCCATATTATTACTATCATCGAAGTCATCATTGTCATTAGGTCCATTGCTTCTTTGCATGCCTGGACGAGGTCTCATTCCAGGATGAGGTCCCATTCCCGGACGGAATCGTGGTTCCATTCCAGGACGAGGTCTCGGACCCATTCCCATTGCATCAGGCCTAGTTTTTGGTCTTGCTCTACACATCAGGCACAACGTCAGATTACAGACTTTTCAGAAGGATCCATAGTATAGACTAATTTTTTAATTTAAGAATCAAGCACAATAGTCTATTCGATGCCCTTTTAGACAAAATGGATATGTGTGTCGCGCATGTCGTCACGCCCAGCATGGGCTCACTTTCGAAACAATTTTCATTTTCCCACTATTACTATGTCAAACAAAAAAGAAATAGTATAAATCTTAATCAACAGAAAGGGACATTCCCGGTACCCAGTAGATATTCTCTTTATTGTAATACTCGTACACATAGCTCGCTGGAGTGTTAAAGAGTCCAGGCGCTAATGGGATCATTGCAACCTGGAACACTCGTTCAAATTTGGCAGGTACCGACTCCCAGTACACAATCAAATCTCCTTCTTGAATTTCAAAGTAATCAAATGTGCCTTTTTCCTGAATGGTCTTCATGTGATCCATTTCCACCTCCACTCCATTCGGTAGCGCAATCTACTCATCAATCCCTTCTTGCTCTCCTACAACTGCCGTCACCATTCCCATTGCATCACCGCTGTTTGCTATCCTAACTTCCTGCTGCACAACGACTCCCTCCTTCGCATGCATCGGATTCTGACCGAGGAACTCCATGGTGAGAGTGGAGTTCGTGTTTTGAGGAACAGCAGTCAAGTAGGACGTAGTAACTGCGACTGTCGCATTTCGTTCAGCACGCACAGTAAGGAGGTGATCTCCAGAGGACAAGCTTATGTCTATCATGGGATTCTTGTGCAGAGTGTAGGGAGTTTCATCCACGATCAATTGAATGGGAGAATTCTAGTTAGAACGCTGTGAAACAAACTACCAAATTAGCATTCAACTCTCCTAGAAGCTGTAAACTTAAGATCGTGCCTTGAGTTGAACCGAATCTCCCATTCTACCAATCAGATTATCCAAAACAAAATCACCGAATAATGCTGTAACAAATAATCCCGAATTTTCATCTTCGCATCCATGTGTTCAGAAGAAAGCGCCAAGCCACACAAAGCAGCAGTCTCTATCAATAAACTATTACCGCGGGAATCTGAAGGTTATCAACCCAAAGAAATTCGACAGGTGATTGTCATCTCACTCGATTCGAAAGATCCATCTTCTCTCAAATTCTCCAAAATTTTGTTTTCCAAAAATCGGGCCTTTTCTTCCACTCCCAGATTTCGATAGGAAATAGCAAGAAGAGCAAACAAATACGTGTTTGTAATCGCTTGTATTGAAACTCCCAAATAGAATCGATCCGCAACCAAAATCAATTCCTAAAATATCAGAAATCATCGAAAGCTACATCTGCTAAACCAGTCTTGTTTTTAAGACCCGAAAGAGCATACAGAACATATGCTTCCTGTAATGCAGGTTCGGCTCTTCCAAATGAATCCAAAGCTTGAGTTGACAAGGGTAAAAATGTATGTTTCTTCTTATCTACGAATCATTCACCATCTCATCGTATACCCAATCGAGATAACAGCCATGATAAAGTTCGATTCATCGCACTTTCCATGCGAGCAAGTCGTTCTTCTTCTCCCCAGCTATTTAGTAATGGTCTCATCGCATGGAACTGTAGCAAACCAAGTGAAGAAAGTGATTCGTGGGCAGGTGATTGGCCAAACCAAGAAAAACCTCCAGTCTCCACTTCATATGGCAGTAGTCGATCTAATCCATGTAGAATAGGGAGTGTTGCTTCTTTGAAATCTCCAATAAGAGCAAGTTGGATCATAGGATAGAGAGAAGAGGATGTTTGCTCAAAGCATCCATTTGGTTCCCCAATTAGAACGCGAGAAGCTTCTAGAAGAAGCGTAGAAAACTGATTCATATTCATAATTCGCAGACTTCCACTGTCTACTACACTATTAGTAGGGATAGAGATAGAAAGTTCCTTCTTCTGGTTAAAGAGAGAGATTACTTCTGTATGACTTATTTTAGTATTTCCTATTTCGAATCCGAATCAAATCCATACGGCTTTTCACTTCCACAGACAGATATTTGTATTCCGAAAGACCTGGGATAGTATTCTCCTCCATCTTCAGCGATAATCTGCTTCTTGCTGAAACACTGCGGATTGACCGACTTGACGATAATCGTGAGTGCCGATGAGATATCTTAGGAGGAATATAATGGGCCTATTGAAAAGTTAAGAATTGACCTCACTTCAATTGTCAGATAACCACGTGAGTTCGACTGTCGAGGAACAAGAGTCTCGCTAGGAGTAAGAGTGAGGAGTTCCTTCGATTCAGTACCATTGATTCCTACATAGAACTATGAATAACCACGAAAGACCAATTCTACGTCATAATCTGCATTATTCACCAATGAAAATGGTAGCTTCATAACATCATCTTCACAGAGCAGCAATTTATCTGACTTCCATTTCGGTTCCATTGAGAGAAGTTTCTTTGATATAATCTCTACGGTTTTCTCCTCGATTCCTTGAGGACCAATAAAGCTTACATATACCAAATAAGTCGACGAAACTCCATGCAGAGTGAAGCTCCATTCTATCGAATTTTCCTTTTCATCGATAGGAATAAATGGTCTCCAAACTAATGTATCGGGAGTTTCGTGTATCCTCATCGGAATAAGGAAAAAGTCATCATCAAAATCAGGACGGCGTTTTCCCATACGAGGAAGTCGACGCATTCTAGGTTGCACAAACGCTCTATTCGCAGCCATCAATACAGCTTGATCTCTATTATCTTCCATCGCCATATTATAGGCAATTTTTGCAACTGCCACGCCATCTTCCATTTCAGGAATCATCTCCATTCGATTTCTAGCCATTCTTGTATATATAGGATCCAAAGAATAGCCATGTTTCTGATTGAGACATGTTATATTTCCAAGTAAACGATTTGACTGGTCAGAAGGAATTCGATCTGAACACTGGAACACAAATCGTCTCCATTCTTGTACTCCCAAAAGATAGTCGATTTCCTCCATATTTAATTCATGCACAAATCGTTTCATTTGATTGGTTAGCTGTGATACTTCAGATCGGAATAGGAATTCGTCCATCATCTGATTCCGGAAATTGTCCAGATTCTCGATATTCCGCTTATCTACAACTGCCATCATGGCAACTAGAATCAATGGCCAGCAAAAAAACTACCTCCAGATTTCCCTCCAAAATCAGGTGTCACAAGAACTCTTTCCTTTGAATGGAAGACAAATCCAGTCTGATTAGTTGTATGATGTACAGAGAGAGAGAAAGATGGAGGAGGAGGAGGAACGAACACGAGACATTCTGAAACGTACATTCGTCCATCTCTGTTACACCCTTCTTTTCCCGCCACGGACAAAGTTACTCGCAACACCTACAATTCAATACACATGAAAAAACGACTCCATAAAACCCAGAAGGGTCCAGTGTGATATCGGCGTTTTGTTTCGTTAACGACTTCGTTGTTATGAGGTGGTGGAGACGATGAAGTTCTACCCATACCTGTACCTTTCTTGCAGAACGAATTTCAACGTGGATCATATTATCCACCAACTTAGCGCTCATCACAGGATACGGTCTGCATCTATACATCACGATCAATTCGTTCTCCAACATGGGCAACACAGTCTTTTGACCTGCAAATTGAAGAGGAGATGTGACTTCCAAAAAATAGACCGATTTTGGATTTGCTGTAAAATACTCACTACGACCTCTTCCATCGATTCCCACTGTTAATTCCGCCACTTTCTGATTGGTTGAATCCACAATTCTTCCCTCCACATTGACTGACTTATTAAACGAATCCAACGCCTGAAAATAGACCCGATTTTTGACAGAACAACCAATAAACCCCCCTTCAGGAATTACAGAAATCGAACCTTTTGCGTTGGAAGAAATGGGGAGTACTTTTGTCGCTGTCTCGATATTCCCGTTTATATCGAACGAAACAGCCACAAGTGAAGACAAAACGGAAGAAACCTGGGGGATTTTGAAGGAAGCTGTTGTCACTCCGTTCATTTTTGCAATTCCAGAAAACTAGACGTTATTCGGTACATTCGAAACGACGATTTTATACTGTGAGTGATTAATCGTAGCTGTGATCGTCATCTTCCCGGTTTCCTGTAATGAACCATCTAACAAACTCGTGCGCACAGTGATGAGAGCAGTGTCGTCTTCATTGTAAGTGTCTTTGTCAAGGGAAATGTCCATGTACACTCGTCCCTTGTGATAAGCAGCAACTGTAAAAGGTTGAGACAAAGAGTAGGACTTATTTCCTAAGAACACTTCGAGTGTGTACAGACCTTCAGGTTCAGCTAGATAGAATATGTAGATTACACATCTCACCTGTATAGTAAACAGCAGAATAAACCCCAGATTTGTAATGTCGAGAAGGTAGTGCAACAGACTTCTTTCTAGGTGAAATAACGTTTACAGCTATATTATGACTCCTAGGCTCATCCCTGAAAAGAGTTCCATTCTCACCATGCAATAGAACTACACGGATATGAGCAACTTCATCTGGACGATAAACTTCCTTATCCATTTGAATAATAGCGCGAATCCCATCGAATTGGGTATACGATGTCTCAGGAGATATACTTTTTATTTGATAAATATCTGGACTAGAAAATACGTGGTGTAAAGAAAATATTTGATATATCGCATTCGAGAGCAATACGAAGCAAATGGTTCCCGCAATAGCCAATATTGCTGTATTCCTTATCGTATTCTTCCTAAAATTGATTTAGAATATCCAGAGAATACATAGTGTAATTACAAACAATATATGAAAAAAACAAAATTCATGGAATTCCATAGAAATTAATGGAACAAACAAATAGACATTTACTAAATGAAAATATATATCATATTAAAAATATATTGAAACCATGACCCAGCAAAAGGTAACAAAACCCATAATTAACAGAGTAGAAACTCTCTACAGTGGATTAAAGTCTCTAGAATTCCATTTTGGTTGCGGATGTGTAGGTCTCTTTTTCTTTGCAAAAGCTATATTACCCTTCCATTGTGGTTTTTCGATTAACTTCGCACGTGCCCTTTCAGCCCCATTTACAGAGCTGAAATAAATGAATCCATACCGCCGATCTACCTCACATCTCTCTCTCTTCCCTACCACCCTGAGTGACGATCCTCACTTCTCTCACATCGCCGTACATATTGAATTCCTTGCGCAAATCTTCTTCGTTCAGGCGAGGACCCAGGTTTCCCACATGCAGACAGCGAGAATGTTTCTGTAGATTAAAAACTAAATGAAATTCCCATCAAACAAACACTTTTTACACGCTCCGGAAATTCGGGCATTTTTTCACATACAAGAAACACCTGATCGTTTTTCGGTATCCGAGAAACTGAGAAGAGTTCAGGATATTGTTCGTAAAGATACAAAAGACCTGAAAAACGATTCCGTATAATTTGAAGCACATTCTAAAAATCGCATCGATTCCTGGAATTTACGCTACCAAGATTGTCACGAATATTATTGGCAAGTTCCACTGATTTGAGTGAGCGGGTAGGCGATTGTTGAAGAAGCACGCAGCTGTAGTAGAGTACGCTAAGAATGATATCCTAGACATAATCCTTCGATTTTTGGAATACATTGGAATCACGTGTATCGATACTATCTGAATTTGAAAGAGAAGGGCTTTGTGAACCAGTCTTTCGCTGATTCAGTTGAACAAAAACTTTATCACCCACAGTAATGACAGAGAAGTGATTGGGAAAGAAACAGAGGAAGTTTTGCAGTCCACCAAAGGTATCGAAAAGGTTGCCAAAGAAGGAGTAGTCGATTCTGTACAGCATGTGTCGCAGTGAGACAAATGACAGCATACCACCATGTTGATTTAGCAGATTCTCAACACATCGAATACCCTCATACACAGCATTACTGGGAACTTGGCGATGACTATCTGTAGGTAACACAAATGAGTTGGGTGAGAGTGGTAACATAGAAGGTACTGATGACATAGAAGACATAGATTCCATTGGTGCCATTGGTGCCATTGGTGCCATTGAAGGCATTGAAGGCATTGAAGGCATTGCAGGCATTGCATTCCCAGATGTTACTTGGTCCATCGAAACCAGGGGAGAGCAAACAGAGCGAGGAAGAGAAGACGAGTTGTCAGACTTCGTAGAAGTCATAGACTGCATAGACTGCACAGAAGGCACGGGAGAAACGGGAGAGATAGAGGAAGCAGGGGTTTGTATTGGCACTGTAGAGGTCACAGGGGTCAAGGAGGTCACAGGATTCACGGAAGTCACTGATGCTGTCGATGTTGCTGATGCTATTGATACTGCTGATGTTGCTGATGCTACGGATGCCGTCGATGCTACGGATGCACTCGGTACCATCGAGGTAAATGGAGTCAAGGGAGAAACAGAGAGCACTGAATTCTTGGAGGCTATGTGAGTCAGCCGATACAACGCAGCGTACAACTATAACAAGATGGGGAAGCCACTGGAGTTCTTGACTTCGACTTTCCAGGTCCACGAAACGGCCCACCCAAATAGGTACTGTTCGTGGCCCGCGAAGACGTTGAGTATGGTGAAGAAGCTACGTTCCAGGCAGATGGACCCTTCTGATAGAGGTCATCCTCTGTAATCTACACTGGAGACAGTGTGCACGACATACTTGACAAAATGAAGATTTAGAAAAGAAATCCCTAGAAACATGCTTAGAAGCTGCAGGTCGATTTGTAGAAAAAAGCGAAGGGCTATCTCTAGAAAAAGTCTGTGCACTATGAGGACCACCCACACTTTGTAGTGGAGAATTCTCTACATGCTAATCCGTTAATTCCAGTCATACCATTAATTCTACGATTATCACTTCGATCATTTCGCCATGGAGTCGACGAAAAGTCATCAAACCCATTCATAAAATCTGGTCATCAGAAAAGTACATCCAAGCTCACGATTACTCACAGAGCTATAATTCTCTGGTTGGACTATGGATTCACCGCAGTCGTTGGCAATCACGCCTCTAGCTTCTTGCATTACGTTAGCCGAATTACATACAACAAATAGATTGAGAAAAAGAAAATCGCCCACCGGGGGGCTCGAACCCCCGACCACCAGGTTAAGAGCCTGGCGCTCTACCGACTGAGCTAGACGGGCTTTTATTCCTCTCTTCAAATGTCCTACAAGTTTCTAATATGTCGATTCGATATTTCAACAAACAACAAACTAATTAGACAAATCCAAATCATCATCCTTACCCCAGGCATGATCCGAAATCTACATAGTCACTGCTAAGAAGTCTCTACCGAATCATCACTCACAGCAACCTGCTTCACCTCCACTTTCTGTACTGCTGGAACACTAATACGTGTCGTCTTCTTCACTCTACGATTTACCACCACTGCGAAACACGACTCTGCGCCCATTCCCAACTCCGCAAATACATCCACTTCCTTCCTGCTTGTTGCAGGCTTTGAAACCACTTGAATGGAAGCAGACTTACCTGCCCTTGGATTCACTGCACTCTTGACTGAAACAGGCTTCTTAATCACCACATCGTCTTTCCCTCCTTTTTTCTCTTCATGAAGTTTCATGCTCAGTGGTTTCAATACAGGCTTTTTTAGAATCACTGGACTCACCTTCACCGATGAAACCAATGCTGGCTCCTTTTTGTCGGGAATATCTTCTTCAGAGGGAGTTTCATCTTCAGATGCAGAAATATCCCTCACTATTTTCGGAGCTTCTTTTGGCTTCACGGTTTGAGCTGCAAAACTTGTGGTTGCTTCCAAATCATCCTGGAGAAAATCATCAAAACTATCGGAATTATAATCCGCGGTTACTGAGAACTGAGAAGAATTCCGCGGGGCATGGCACATTACACAAGTTGTTTCAGAAAGGGGATTCAAATACTGGCCTATACTTCAGGGAGTTTCATTCATCAAACAAATAGGACAACGCCATTCCGCGGGATTGGAAATCCCCTCCAAAACTGCAGCGGTCTCTCTACTGATCGTAGGTTTGGATGGTAAAAGTTGCTGTTGCTCCGGTTCCACTTCTTGGAATTCCTTTCTACTCGTTACTTTTCCCTCCAAATTGAGTCTTACTCTGAATTGAACCATTTGGACCAGAGATTTGTTTTCCTTAGCACAACGAATCCCACAGCCACGACAACCAAAGAAATCCCCACTAAGATGACACCCATCATGCTCCCTCTGGGAGTTTCTACCGCGGGAATAAAGACGGATCCAGCAGCTCCATTGAAATCGGGAGGAAGTTGCTCAAAACTGGATGAATAGCCGCAGAAAAGGGTGTAATCATTGTCTGCGCGTAGATTCTCAAACGAAACATGCTCCCATTTAGAATGGTCAACATGTTTCGATTGGACTAATTGGCCATTGTGCAACAGGCGACAAGATGCTGCTTCAGTGAGTGGGGATTTGAAAGAAAACAAAACACTAGTACTTGTACGCGAGAGAACTTCTATAGGCAGGAAGGAATACCCGGTAGAACCCCTGGTTTGTGAAAGCGAACTTGACACAGACGAACCAGATACACCAGCACCCTTTATCTCTCTGTGTAAAGACAATCTTGTGTTCTGATTCTATCGATCATAACACGAAAACAAAGATACAGGAGATTTGCTTAACTCAGTGTTATGTTCTTGAATTGTCACAACCTTCCTATCTTCCTGCTTCACAACTGGATCAGTATCGCCCAGAATCCGCGACTGTAGAAGGTATTCTTCATCTTGTGAAGTGGTAAAGTCGTCAGTCCGAGAACATCTAACTAGAGATCACACTGAAATACGGAAATAACGAGAAGTACAGCAAGAGATATTGGAACTTCCCTCACTGGATGCAGAGTTCTTGGCAAGACAAAAGCCTAACAAAAACAGTGTTAGACAAGCACCTAGATTGAAAGAAGTAGTAATATATAAACAATGAACAAAAGAAATTCTAAGGATCATTCTATCTTTAAATCCTGTACTCCAGGACTGATAAGATGGAGATAGAGAGAGACAAGCTGAGGAGAGAGAACGAAGCACGCATAGCCTAATTGGATAAGGCGCTTGCCTACGGAGCAAGAGATTGTGGGTTCAAGTCCCACTGTGTGCTTTATTTCTTTCGTCAACTCTTTGTTTTATCGTTTTTTTAATTGAGTAACGCAGTACTTGATTCCTGTATCCTCATTACCTTTGTATTATTATTAGGTTCCATGTTGTGTTTTGCGTTTGTTTTATTGCAACTTACTGCTGCAATGCAGTATATTCCCATTATACATGCTTGTGATAATATGTCTTCTCTTATTGGCAACTATCGCTCCTCTTCTGTTCTTTATGCCGATGATAGTCCTTTTGAGCATGTGGCGTTACCTGTACTATTCAGATATCAGGGATATTCAATAGTGGTCCTATCTTTTTTACGATCGAAGACAAGACCATGTGTGGATTAGTCCGAACGGTGCAGTGTCGTTCATTCCTGGCGTTCCCTGCCAATCTTACTTTTCTATGAATGAATGTGGACTAAATACATATCGATATGAGGCGTTTCATGCTCCTTTTCTCACAGACCTTGTTTTGCTGCATCTACAACATGATTCGTAGTGTCCATTTGAACGCAACGATACAACTGTGGACTACGGCTGGAACAATGACCATTTCGTGGTTCGGTGGGAAAATATTGCCACTTATGGCGATCCTACAGCCCAGAATTCCTTTCTTGTGTCTCTCAACCGAGATGGAAGCGCATATTATGTGTTCAAATCGGTATTTTCGGAGAATCCTTTCTACGTAGTTTGAAATCGACTTTTCCTCTTCAATGTTGATCGGTTCCCGTCCTTTCTTCACTCTCGCTAATTATACTCGTCGCAGCCCCTTCCTTCCCTCCTCGTCTTCCTGGTTTGTTTTGGGATTTCGTTATGTTGTAGGGGTACAGGAATCGAGGGAAATTATGCCACTTACTCTCAGATGATAACCATCAAAGAGATCATTGAAAATCAACAGTCGGCAGATATCGATGATTTTGCATATACTGCTGTGATTCTTATGTGTTTGATGCCTACTCGTTTTTGTGTGTTTCCATTCAATGTCGGAGTTGAACGTAGTGACAGATTTTCTCTCTATTTTAGCCGTGTATCTCCAGGTCGCATATGATGTGATTGCTTGTGCAAACAATCAAGAGATCCAGTTTCGATGTTATTTTGGAGACACTGGAATCTATGCGAATGCTATGTAGATTCCGAAAAGGGAACTGATTGATAGACTCAACGAAACAGAGGGAGTTTTGGAGTGCTTAAAGCCAATGATCCAAGCTGGAAATGGTACACTACAATTGCGAATAGCGTGCGTGTTTTTGGATTTCCCTAATTTGCAGCTTCTCGTCAACCTACTACAATGAATGGACTCTTATCGACACTGAAACTCCTATTATGCTGCAAACTACAACCACATCTCCACAATCTTGTAGTGAAGTAACGGGAGAGACCTGTAGTGATTGTGGAATTTGTGGAAATGGGGAGTCATCACTTGTGTGTATGGGTACAGATGGGATCATCTATGGATCTTCGACTGCAGACTGTCCAGGGGAACAAGTACTGAATTGAATTCCCTCTCATTGTAGGTGATGGATCGCAGAGGTGTATGTTGTCAAATTGATGCTCTTGATTGTGAGGGTACATGTAATGGAACTTTCGTTGCAGCCTACTCGACACCGCCTCTGTTGACCTGCTGTGAAGAATCAGTAGGAAAGGGAGAAAACTTACAGTGTAGACAGTCGATTGCGCTGGAGTCTGTGAAGGGCAAGCTTATTTGGATCTCTGTGGTGTTTGTAGTGGAGGGAGTTCTGGTCATGTGGCCAATTCGGATATGGATTGCATGGGAGTTTGCTTTGGGAATTATACAGAATTTTGTGAAATAGAAATTGGAGCTGACTCCAAAACGATCGATATTCCCTTATCTATTAATAACGGTTCTACAGTTTCTACGATCTTAATTGAGAATAAAAGTAAAAGGATTAGAGAGAGATGAGGAATAGAGGCAACTGCTGCTCGATTAATATCAATCACAGGAATTGACAATACTCTTCCCCCTACAACAGAATACTCATTTTATATTGAGAATAATGGAACATGGACGAATGTTCCTTCGTACCAAATAGTGCTTTACAGTTATCAAAGACTAAGAGTGGATTTTTTGAGTCAACTTGGCTCCATCCTAACACGTCCTAATTCTATATCAGCCTCTGTAACCTATCGAAATCTAACTGTAATAGCAGTCCTTCATCCTGATAAATAGTTTACGTTCATCTCGATGAAATCATATGAGGAACAATACTACGAGGTGAGTTGTTCTTTTTATCTCTTTTACCATGTGACTGATTGTAACCAAGTGACCAATACAAAGTCATGTACTCTTCTTCCAAATTGCGTTGCATGTCTCTTGACCTACACTGGATTGCAACAAATGGACTACTTTATTCGTTTGTTTAGTGATGAGCCATCCGATGAGATTCGTTTTGTTTCGTTTTCACAGCCTTCAACATATGTATTGAGTTGCAATCAAGGAACTGATGTGGAATCTTGTTCTGCGATTGTGGAATATGTGGAGGCCAATGAGGAGATATTACTAGGTCAATCAATTGGTTCGTTATTATACAATTTTTTTACAATTGTTGAATTGGTATTGCTTTTGCTGATGATCATCTTCCTACTTCTTGAATGGAGAAGGTACAGGAGAATGCGAGCGATGGAACGTGAGATGTGGCATTTGTATGAAGAAAACTATAGCGAGTATCGCGAAATTGTGAATGTAATGCATGAAGAGGATTCACTTGTTTTCGAACAAACATGTTATTGAGGATGTAAGCGGAGATGCCGCTTTAATTCAGATGAACTAGCAAATGCTTTGCCACAGGACTCTTTTGAACATACATAGGGTTTCTCATGCGTATGGCATCGTATGATATGAAGCCTCAAGTCTTCTCGACGAGCAAATGTTCGATTACATCCCATTTTACATGGGAACGACCTTTCCTGTGTATGTTTATTCTTGTAGTGCAGTAGATACCCCTATAACTCAATCCATCGTTCTATCCTTACTTCTTTTGTTTTAAATACCTTCCTATCCGAACAATATTCGCATACATATTGTTGGTTCGCTCGCTCATGACGCAAGCGATGCTTACGAAGACCGGACATTGTTAAAAACGACTTCCCACAACCCGCAACTTCGCATATGAAACACTTCTTGCGATCAGCTATTGCTTGAGTGAGAGTTCAAATCATACGTTCATGGGTCTTTTTGTGTTCGCGAAGATTCCGAAGTGATTTAAATTCTTTCGAACACCCTGCAAATGGACATGTATATGTTGGCTTCACATCAAAACAAGGATCACCTCCTTCCATTGATGACATTCCTGGTGAAACTCCCGTTAATGGCTTCCGCTGTTCGAGAGACTTGATGACTGCTGAAACGAAGGCAATTGTTTCATCGAAATTATCTTTCTACGTTTTGTTTCCACAATTCACCTACGTTCATAAACAACATAAATTTTGCTAATAACTTCACATCTCGTCGCTGAACACAGTCATACAAACAATCACGCTCATCTACCTATTTCTGCCATTCCAAAAATCAACCTTTCTTTGTTAACATTACAGGAATACCCCTTTCTTGAAACTGCCGTTTATACATTTCCATTTCCTTTCGATAACGCTCTTGATCCTCACGATTCCGTTGAATATAAAACTCCCGCTCTTTCTCAGGGAGTTTCTTCCATTCTGCCGCCGCTTCCTGGATCGTGTCATGATGGTCGATCGACTCGTTTCGTTTGTTGAAAAAGTCCTGAGAAAAGTAATTGTAGGCACTTCGAATTCGCTTGGGACAATCAAGAGGGGAGTTACACAACCGTTTCTTGTAGTAAAAGGTAAGATGTATACTACATCGGAGGAACTGAAGAGTTTTGAATAATCACACACAGAGAGCGAAGGGTTCTCCACTTCACTACTGGAGAAGGGGCCCACGTTTTTCGATGCGTGGACAAGAGCATCTGGGTATAACGATAACTCGGGCTGGTCAGGGAGTTTATCAGAAGGAGTAACATAGCCATTGATAGGCAGCTGAGGGGGTTTGGGTTGAGAAGGATAAGAAGGAAGCGAGGAGTTATCTAAGGAAGAGACATGATGCATCGTTTACCTAAAAGAGACTCCTTCATTGGTGGAGGCATTGGACACTGCACTGCTTGAGAATAAGAGAGAGCAGAGGGAGCCTTCTGAGGAGGCACTTTGAAGAAGACACCCAGCGAATTTGAAATCGAGTAGTCATTCGCTACTACCATCTCTTCCTTCCATAAAAACAACCAAGTACACTTACATTCGAAATTGCAGGATTGCGCGATTCTCCACTCCGTGGAGGGATTTCGTTATGTACTACTGCAAAAGAAGGACTTTCCGAGTAATAAGGCGCGGATTGAAATTCTTCTTGTCTAGGTTCCATCGAATTGAAGGTCATTGAATCATCTAGTTTCAAATTCAGAACTTTAAATGGTTACTTTCGATGGTAGTCGCAACTTCCACATTAGGAAGAGATATTGGCACATCTGTTTGTTGGAGTTCTATAATAATTAAATATAAACATCTCAACGTATACGCTGCTCCTGTTCACTCATGATCAGTCTTCAATAGGATCGAATGTTATGAAGCAATACCAAGAAACAGTAGAAGCACACAAACAGTCAGAAGACTGTAGAAGTCAAAAAGTACTTTTAGATCAATAAATAATGCATCTATATACTTCTTCATCCTATTTTAAAGATATTGATAGAGTCTCCGGAACTGATTGTGACGTGAAAGCAGCTCGAGACATTCCACAAGGTGTTTTCCCAATTCTATATTTATTCTTAGGAACATTACTTCTCTATGTACTTCCCGCTATTATTTGTCCGAAATATGAAATGCTCTCAGGAGTGTGTCATTACTGCTACAAATCATTTTCTAAATTGTCTCGGTGCTCTAAATGCCGTCTTGTTCGCTACTGCTGCAAAGAATGCCAAAAAGCGGACTGGTATGTGTTTTCTTTACGTAATAATAAGGAACTTCCATAAACAAGAATGTAAGTACTTAACGAAGCTCAGTGAACTGGATGCGCAGACCGTTTTCCCTTTTTTTATCTGATAACATAGCCAAGTACGATTCTCGTCTGGGAGATTCTCGTTAATCGGTTGGCTCGCGCATTGTCAAAGGTGTTACAAGATTTCTCCGCGAGCGACTTTTCCTATTCGTTCCCTGCCAAATACTCCTCTTCGAATTCGATGTGCTTGATTGATGCGACCAAAGCAGATTGTTCTCTTGTTTGTCTCTTTCCACCTAGTTTTCGTTCCCGATTACCCGAAGACTGTTTTTTCCAAGTTTATGTCTGTAGTTTTTCTGCTTTGCTTTCATCTAGTACATCGATGTTGTAGCATCTCAATGTGAGTGTGCTGTTCGTGGTGTGAGTTCCATCTTGCTGGAAAAGGCATACAATGCGTTTCGTCGACATCAAATTACCATATCTTCTTTTGGTAAAGGTGTGGCAGATGGTCTTCTTTTTGACCCATTTTTATTATAGCCTATTACCCATTTATATATTCTTTACGGAAGGAGTTTCATTCTAACACTTGCTATTCATTTCATAACCACATTTTACTACTTTATGCACGTACAGACATCAAAAAGGGAGATAGAATCACTGTGTGATTATTGTACAGATTTTACTCTAGTTTCCACTTTCGGAGAATTCTGTTCCACAACTTGTCCTACCTTTGTGCGGTTATTTTATTCTCTTCACTGTAGAATCTCGATAGGACGCTGTATCCGACCATCGATGCCAAAAGAAGTACCGAATATCATTACGTGTTGACTGTAGGACGGCTCTCCTGTTATGGCGGGAATCCGTTGTTCCAATAATCATGACATTTTTATCACTTATCAAAATGTCATAAATTGGTCAGAAAAATACCAATCCACAAAACAGGCATATGTTGCAATCTGCCCTCAGTGTGGAGCATCAGTTGCTACTCCAATCATAATGAATGTTTCAGGAGTTCCTGCTTTGAATACTAAATTGATAGAATATGAGTGATTTTTGGAATTCCAGATGATGTGTAGTCAGTTGATCGAAAAGGGTTGCTCACCGAAAGAAGCATATGAGCAATATTTGGTGCGATTACAAGAAACAAATGACGAGTAGAGCTGGTATACACGTGATTGTTATTTGAACTATCTGGCTTGTCAGAGATGTCGTGACTACTACATTCGACGAGGCGTTTGAACAGGCGAACAGATGAATTGTAGGATTTCGAGGTGGCAACGTTGTTCTGTAAAGACTGCTGCGATTATTCGAATACGTATATGAAGGATGATGATCGAACAGTGATCAATGATGTTTCGCTACATTGGTGCTATTATATAGATGATCATATTTGCTAACTGTCTTGCGCGATTTGGGAATTCAGATCTGGCAATGGAAATAGTGAATAAGCTACAAGACAGGATACAGAAATCATTAGTTCTAAACCAGGAGGAGAAGGATGTACTAGCTGATTTCAAATCGACTTTGGAATTTACTGATTCTGTTCTATCTTATATTGAATCTTTTTGAAGTGTTTGTTATATTATACTGGGATTATGGTGTGTGTTTCACTGTTTTCCTTTGATTCAGAAGGTTCATTAGGTTTTTTGTTCTGCAGAACAAGATTATTTACTCTTTAATTAGAATGAGTTGCGTTTGATCTAGGTTAATCTGTTATGTCTACCACAAACAAAGAAAAGAGAAGGAGGAGGAACCTGCTCGACTGTTGGATGACGCGGCAGAGTAGAATCTTTTTGGAATTGTAACACTTGTTCGTAAGCTACAATTAACTTGAATCTATACAATTACAATTCGGAAAACTATTTTGTTGAGTCTGTAATTGTTTGCTATACCATTCAGTGAGTATAATATCTAAACAAGACCAATCCTGATACCAGCTACCTGGTTGAGGAACTTTTATTACCTTCTCTCCAATTCCCATGATTTGTGAATAATAATGAGATCCAACAACGGATCGATAGTCTACATCCTTTTTAACAGTTATTCATAGCTCCTACAGAGAGTGATGACATCTCTCACCAATCCAATGAATTTCAACAAACAGAAGAACTAATCTTTCCTTTAATCAATTGCAATATAGCCAAGGCCTCATCTCTCCAGTTATACGCAAATATTGCAAATAGTATGGTGACGAATATCAAGAAAAAGAGTACAAACACAAAAGGGTCAGGTTTTGAATTTACAGCAGCTGGCTTTTCTTCCTTCATCAAATTCTTCAAAATTGAGCAATAATTACACCCCAGGTCACTATCTTCATTCACACAATCACACAGCTCCCTCCCACAATGGAAACATTTCCCTCCACTCATTTGTACTATACTTTAACACTTCCAAAAAAGGAAACGAATTTGCATTCCCTCCTCTCGATCCTTTACCAAAGCGATTGTTCGCACGAGTCCTACGAAGTTTTCGAGTGACTCAAGTCGTGATTCCTCATCTTGTTCCACACTGCTTTCTTGTTGAGCCAACTTTCCCTCCAACTCCAAAACGCGACTTCGTAGGATTGTCAATTCTTCGGCATCCGATTGGTCGTTACTGGAGGTGCTTAGTTCCGCGGTTTTTAGAGTAAGATGGCGGTTCGTTTCAGCCAAACGGCGTTCCAAACTGGCGATGTCACGATTCTTTGAAGAGATGATCGACTTAAGAGACACAATGGTGCTTTCTAGTCGAAGACATTCTTTTTGGCTCTCTTCACGCTCAGCAACACATTTCGCCTTTTCATCTTGAAGTCCCTTTATCTGCTGCGAGGAAAGTTCCATTTGGTTTTTGTGGACAGCGATTTCACTTTCAAGCCCCAAGAGTTTTTGCTTCATATGCCAAATCTCTACAAGTGAGCAATTCAGAATACGCATACTCCGCTTATACCTTGTCAGTTCATCTTTCCCACTTTTCATTTGGTCTAATGCTTGCTTTGACTGCGTTAATTTCTGTTTCCAGTACTCTGAATTGTCAAGAACACTTAACAAGAGCGCATTTTCAGCATCATCGGGAATATAAATATCTTCCTTCGATAAATCAACATCATCGTGAGGGATTGATAAATCTTTCTATTTATTCAATCGACTTCTAGAGCATACTGCGTCTGCATCATTTAGAAACTCCAACTCGTCTGAAACTTGTTCAACATCACTCACTTCTTGTTCGAGTTTAAAATCGCTTTTCTATTTTATAACATCTTTCACCATCAATTTTTACATCAAAAGACGCTTCCATTCCTACAGAAAACCAAATAGTGAAGTTTCTGAGGGATGAAAGCAACGGATATTGAACTTGGTGGTTTATCCTCTTTCGATATACATATTCGGAACAATATTCGGGGTGTTTTTTCTTGAAAGAAGGATCCAATATCACTGTGCCAGTAGGCTTTACATATTCCAATAATTCATTTCTGAGCATTTCTATGTGCTCACTTGTTTCTATATCTTCGCTGTGGATTGATCTATGTATCCTGTATTTGTTAAGAAACAGTTTGCTGAATAAAGAAAAAGTTAGTGCTTGTCAATTTTGATCATGTCATTCACTTTCTTCGTTTAGGTAAAATCGTATTTGGTCACGGGCAATTCTTACTAGAAATGAATTTGCCTAGGTATTATGGAAAACATAAGCCTGCTTGTGCCATTTGCTGCCAAAAGGGGATGCTCCTCTGTTGCGATTATTGCCCGCTTGCGTATCATCCAGAGTGTCTTTCTCCTCCTCTTAAATGCCAACCCTCTGGTTATTGGGCTTGCCCACAATGTCAGTATCATTTGAATAGTATATTATCGGATGTTCTTCTATGTAGCACTTGAAACACAGACCAAAACTCCTCCTATCTCGCCAATTACCATTTCACTCCAAGCAGGACCTGCATTTCAGCTCAAATCTTCTCGTTCGCGGTAGTATGCATATAGTAGGAATGAATGAATAGAAATGACAGCGGAAAAACGCGCTCACACATTTTCACTAGTGGTTACCGTGGTGTTTATTCTCGCGCTGGTAAATGGAATGCCCAGATCCAATATAACGGGAAAAAGGTGGTAGGTGGTGAGACCTAGGCCTGAGCTAAAGTATCTCGGAAGTTATTCGAGTGAAGAAGAAGCAGCACATGCTTATGACATAGCTGCAAAGCGCTATCATGGTAGTAAAGCGATTTTGAATTTCCATATGGAGGATGGAACCTCCTGCCGCAATCCTTTTCAAGTAAATAGTAAACCAACTTCTCGCCGAAATTCTGTTCTTTCTGCATTAAACGATGTGAGTGAACTGAATCGTGAAACTAGCGCCCCTCATAGTCGAGTTCAGAGTGTCAACACTGAATTACCTTCTTGTGACCTCTTCTTTGTAAGCTTGTTACGTAGGCTCACCTATTATATTTGTTGAAAGTGAAGAACGAAAGGATCTTCTTCGACAAAATCGAGAGGAGTGCAAGTTACTTTGCTAAATTTGTATCTTAATTGAGGTACGTTCTCCTTTTCGCTTCCTTTTGTTGCTTGTTTTGTTTGTTAAATGCATGTTTTATTTGTTAGGATGCCGAAAACTCGTATGAGTGCTCTCGATGTGAGAGCCTGTGTCAATGAGTTGAAAGGAGTTCTTCTCGGAGCGAAATTGGCAAACATGTGCGCATTCATCCATCTCCTCTTATTATAGTTACGATGTATCGAATAAGGTTTATACATTGAAATTGATGAAAGCTGGAACACAGTATAATCTGGTTATCGAAAGCGGAGTTCGGTTTTGGTTTTGGAGGGTACTTTATGCTGTAGCGTTCACCTAACCAAGTTTTTGCGTGAGAAAAGTCAATTCCCGAATACATTTTCCCAGAAACTTCGAAAGCATATCAGAAATCGAAGGATTGAAGCTGTTCGCCAAATTGGATTTGTATAGGATGAAATATCTATTGAATATAGGATCGAGTTGTTGACCTAGTGTTTGGAAATGGCGAAACAACTTACCATGTGATTGTTGAACTTTATTCGGGTGGCAATATTATTTTAACAAACTACGAGTTTGAAATTCTAGCCTTGCTGCGGTCCTACACGCTCTCTGATGGCACACAAGTGGATGTGAAACAGAAATATGACTTCCATCCTAGTAGGTGATGTAAAGTGATTCCATGGTAGAACAGCATGACCCTTTCAAGGAGATCCAGTCCCTGACTCTTTCCTCTCTCAACGAATCTATCACATTATTTACATCACGCTGGAGTGAGTTGAAGAACAAGGAAAAGCAAGTCAAAGCCATTCTTGCTTCAAACAATCTTTTATCTCTTCTTGGGTCCTTGTTTATCATAAAGTGCCTTCGATCACTGAACATCTCTCCTTCCTCAACTACCGAAAATGAGGGTTTGTTCGCCTCAGAAGAGCGAATGCAACAGTTACTGACTGTCATCAAGTCAGAGGCATCTTCTGTTGAAAACGTCATTCAACATCCACGGGGATATATTCTTTCTGAAGGAGAACCTATTCCGGCGACAGAAACGGCACCAGCATATGAGCCATATGTGGAGTTTGGACCTTTCCCGATCACATGTGCACCCAATGAATCGATCAAAGAGTTTTCTTCCTTTAATGAATGTATCGACGTGTTTTTCGTAAATGAGGAAAATATGAAATTGGCAGTGAAACTCCAAAAGTATAGGATCCTAGTGCATATTAATATAGATCACGTGAACAGATAACAAAGAAAGTGGAAACTATTTCAGCGAAGCAGGACTCTCGCATCCGTTCTTTACGCTATGAAATCACTTTGTGTAAGCATCGTATCCATGCTTTGCTAAGTCATCCGGATATCGTGAACACAGCCATTGTTGTTATCAATCAGTATCTCAGTCAAGGAGTGCAGTGGTCTCTTCTTCAGGAACAAATTGCTATGTTCAAGCAGAGAAGCTACAATGTGTTTCATCATGTTAAGCAGCTCGACTTAGAGCATAATCGAGTCAAGCTGGAGTTTCCTGATGATTATGACCCTTCTGTTGATGAGACTGATGAGGAGACTGATGAGGAAATTAACAGTGAAACAGACGATGATAATGGTACAGGAGATTCTAGTATCTTTGTCCTCTACATAACATTATAGATTCCCATCTCTCTCCAACAATCGTTGTGGATGTCGAGCTGAGCTGCACGTGCCATCAAAATATCACTTTACTTTATTCTCAGAAGAAGGATCTTGAAGATAAACTAGCCAAGACCATGCTTGCTGCGCAGTCTGCTCTTGCCGAGGCTACTAAACAGCAGCAGCACCATCTCCGCATTGCAGAAACTGCTCATCCTACGGAAATCGCACCGCAGCGACCTAAGCGATGGTTTGAGAAGTTTGATTGGTTCGTTACTTCTGATGATTTCCTTGTTCTCTGTGGTCGCTCTGGAGAGCAGAATGAAGCACTTGTGCGAAAGTATCTCCGAAAGGGAGATCTCTTCGTAGTTTTTCCCACTACTTATCATTAGATGCATGCAGATGTCCATGGAGCTGCTGCAGTTGTAATCCGAAATTACCAATACCCCCACCCTGTTAGTGATCTAGCTCTCCAACAAGCTGCTGTATTCTCTCTCTCTCATTCCTCTGCCTGGGAGTCTTCTCTTCTCTCTAAGATTTACTGGGTGACTCAGTCGCAGGTCAGCAAAACTGCTCCCACAGGAGAGTATCTTCCAACTGGTTCATTTATGATCCGCGGGAAAAAGAATTTTATGGCACCCTACAGAATGGAGATGGGATTAACGATTCTATTCGAAGTTCGACCAGAAGATCAACTACGCCATCGCTATGAGCGAAAACCACGGGAACTAAGCAATGAGGAGTGGGATGAATTGATTCGTCGCGGAGTTCCAAAGGTCGACGAGAAAACGGCTGAAAATGATCCTGAGGTGTTCGACGATGAGTATGTTATAGAGGTAATGGATACGGTTTCTACCGCCAAACCAAAGCCTGTTGTCCAGGTTCACACCGAACCCAAAAAAGAGGGAAAGAAGAGTAGGAAGGGAACCACGAAGAAGTCTCGTGCTCTCGCAGAAGAGCAAGCAGAGATGGAAGCATTAATCGCGGAGCAAACGAAGGAGGTTAAAAAGAAAGAGATGTCTCGCGGAGAAAAGAGGAAAATGAAGAAAATGAAAAAATATGCAGCTGTTGATGACGAGGAAAAGAAGTAGGAAATTATGGAAATGCAGAAATATAGATTGATGGATGTGCTGTACGGTCATGCCTCTATGGATACACTCATTAAGAGTGAGGCTCCTCAAACCAAGACTACCCAAAATGAGACTCCTCAAAGCGAGATTCCCAGTAGTGAAGCAGAATCCATTTTGCAAGACTTGATGGGAATATTACCTCCTGAAACTCCCTCTGAAACTCCCATCTGTTATACATGTGGGAGCAGTGAGCATAGTCAAAAGGAGTGTCCAGAGAGCTGGCGAGTTATCGAAGGGATCAGCGATGTTTTGGAGGATCCACCTGAAAAAGGAGAAACTGGAGAAGAAGAGGAAGATGTGGTACGAGATTCTAGTGATTTCCTGTTGAACTGGACATCTTCTCCTAGTGAAGACGATATGATCCTGCATGCAATTCCGATGTGTGCACCATATGTCACCATGACTGAAAATCGTTATCGAGTGAAATTGACACCAGGGAAGATGAAGAAGGGAGCCATGGCGAAGAGTATCGTGGAGATGTGGTTGAGAACTGTAACGAATGAAGCAGAAAAGAAGGCGTTGAAACAGATGCAAATGCAAGATGTGGTTAGTGTGATTATTAACAACTCGAAAGCAGTCTTGCCTTCTGCAAAGGGGAAGAAGTGATCTGTTTGTTCAATATACTTTTTGCTTGTCTTTGTCAAATTCTTTTTCTGGTTCGTATTGTTGGTTCATGGTGGAGAGGATAGACGAAGAGTACAATACGAACGAGGAGAGTCCTGATTCAAGCTGGGTAACACCAAGTTCTTCCCCTTCAGTCTCGGACAAAGAAAGTGATGATAGCTCTACGGCCTCTATTGATACTGTGCTACTGAACTTTATTATTGACGTTTTTGGCTTCTTTTTGTTTGTGAGTGTAGCTGGTACGAAATGATGCTATAAATCGATTGCGAATGACTCCTGATATGTTACAAAAGTTGGATCTCATCGAAAAGATTGCTAGTAAATATGGTAACTGTTCTACTTGTATCTGAATATAGGAATTCGAAGAGAGAGTACAGCTGTCGATGGAGCAGAAGATATGGATTACTTGGGTCATTTTGCTAGTTCTGATGAATTAGTGGAATCAATTATGGAAAGGAATTTCTCATCGGTGCACAATCAAATCCTTGATTCACCTCCTGTGTCAGATTTCGATGATCTCTCCGAATCTGTTTCCTTTATCGAAAAGGATGATGAGAGTTCACAAACACATCCTATATCTCCTCTGCAAATCGAAAACTCTCTTTCTCCCATTTCGCAAGTAGATTCTTCTGAATTATTATTATTACAACACCAACCAGAAAAAGATCCCGAATCCGAGGAGTTTTTCTTCTTTCCTCTCTTCACTGTAGAGTTCTCTCACAGGCTTCCTATCCTCCTTCTCCGACGCATTCTGAGGATGCGGCGCTCTCGAATCTTGTTTCGAACCCTCAAAACATTGTTCGATTCATGAAACTGATCGGCCATGAAGATGTCTCTCCTGCCGTATTTGATTCGAACAATCGAGGAGTGGACTTCTTTCTTCTACCTGTGTACTACACTCCGCAACTCTGTGGCTCTGCTCCGGACTCTGCGTTGAAAATAGTCCCGAATTATGTCATCGCCGATCGGTACCTAATTCTTCGGAAATTGGGACAGGCAACGTTTTCTGTCACGGTGGAGTGCATCGATATGCGCGGACAGCAGAACGAACACTTGTGTCTGAAAGTGAGGCATATGAAACAGGTGAAACACAGATCATCAAAAAGAAGGACTATTTTTTCGACCAATCACTTGACGAAATTCGAGTTCTTCGTTACTTAAACAATTGCCCACATAGTGAAAACGCACACTTGCTTCGTTTACATGATTATTTTTATAACAAACAACATCTGTTTATCGTAACTGAAGTTTTTCCCACTTTTTTTGTCATGTTCAGTTATTGAAAGATAACTTATATGAGTTCAACTGCATCAGCAGATCGCTTCGAAACACCTACTTTACGCTCCCTCGCATTCGAATTATCGTGAAACAGATTTTGGAAGCATTGCAGTTCATCCATCTTCATAACGTGGTTCATTGCGACCTGAAGCCAGAAAATGTGCTTCTTTTTGATATCGTGAAGTAGTGTTTAATGTCACATGCGACGTAGTGCACGAATCAAATTAGTCGATTTTGGCGGGGCGAATTTTATACGGAGTATGCGAGATGTAGGAACACATCCCTACATTCAGTCTCGCAGTTATCGTGCGCCGGAGATCATCCTGAAAATGGCTTTTGATGAACGAATTGATCTGTGGTCACTAGGTTGTATAACCGCGGAATTATTCACAAGCGAACTTTTGTTTGATAACTCGAGTACAGCAAATCTGTTGACATCAGCCTCTGCTATTCTTGGTCCAATTCCCTCCTATTTGCTGCGTGTTGCGAATCTGAATGTTTTTCAGCAGGGCAGTCGTTCTTTCGTAAAACTGGATCAAGGAATATGGGAGTTGGATCCGCCTCATCGCGATTTGCAAGATATTCTGGGTACTGATGATGTGGACTTCATTGATTTCATCCTTCAACTTCTTCAGTGGGATCCAATGGAGCGAATGACAGCCAGCCAAGCTCTGCAGCATCCTTTCATCACAAGAGATCGTCCCTGTGAGCCGTTTGAATGGAATGATGAATAAAACAAACAAGAAAAGGAAAGTATTTGGATTTCAAGTCAATAAAGTCCTGTCTGTTAGAATCACAACGAAGCTTTACATCATACAGCTCACTCCCAAGTCGGCCATACACGGAGTTGCGTCCATGGTAGCTGATCGCGTTGTCTCGAATAAGAAGGACGTCTTGCTCCATGTCGTCTATTGTTTGATATGCTCCTTGACGCAGTTTTTCCTATGTCACAGATAGGGGGAACTGCTACTCTCATGTCTGTGAGACTCATCGGATGTTTGATTTTGTCCAGATAGTCGAGGAGATTGTATTTCCGGAGATACTCTTCGCTTAGGATCTAGAGAGACACAGAAATGATAGCACTACGGGTCTGAACGGATTGTCTCCACCACACTCGTCCCACGACTTGTTGTAAAGAACAGAGAGGATCTTCCGGAGTTTGGAACGAATCTAACCTGAATACGATACAACACACTCACTTCACTACTGTAAGGGTTTTGAGATCGCTGCCGTGAACGTCTGAGATTCCATTCACGTTTCAGACTATCTACCAATTGCTTGTTTTTTAACTACATGCTAGCTCATACAATATGTATCCAACCATAAAGGGATTCACATGGCTCACCTTTCCTGGGTTTCCAGAGATCTCACTAATTCCTTTCTTTTGTTTGTCACTAAGCAGTTCTATATGGGTACTGTCTTTCAAGTCTTCCTTTATAATATTCGAAAGTACTAAATAATGAGTTTTCACAAAAAACTCCACAGAACAATGGCTCTCTTCCAGTAGAGAATTTTTTGTAATCTTCTTCTGACTTTATATATTTTGGAAAGAGATGAGCGTATGATGGTTCATTCTACAACAGATCCCATAAACAGATATACTATTTGTGGATACAGTAGAGATACATTCTGGAGATCAAATTTGCGCAACAAACTCTCCTCCTGCATCTAGTTCAACTTAATTTGAATTTGGAACAAACACAAGCGTTTCTCACTAGCTTAACAGATATCCTTCTGCAGAGCAATAAAGATAGCCCAAACCCAGCTCCAAAGGTATCCAATTCCAAAACAGCTAACAATGAGTTGAGCCACACCGCACAGAATAATGCTGGTATCAGTCTTATCCAGAAAACCACCAAGAATCGTTCCAGTACCTATAGACTAAACAATTCCGACAGAAACATACCACCTATAAGAATGTCCAGAACAACACAGACAATGCGCATGGCATCGTCCTTAATCTTAGGAATACGGAAAAAAGCGTTAACCATGACAAAAGAGAATACAGCTAAGAAATAAAATATGGGTCTCTAGTAAATGTCAGAAACCAGTGGGTTGAAATACCTATCGTCCAATCAGATTTGAGACGTTCGGATTGTTATTGTCATTATGCTTCTTGCTGAAACTGGATCTTTTCAAATTGTGAGATTCAGAATATTCGCGTTGTTTCCACTATTCCAAGAATATGTAGACAAATGTTTAAATAAACAAACAACACTTTTATCATGTTTCCAACTCTAGAACAGCCGACCTTCTTGAACATTCTTCGCAAAACCACTTCCCCTAAACTTGAGCAAGCTCCACAGCCATACATCAGGAAACGGTCGATTCCGATACTGTAAGCAACTCGCATGATACCCATCTCCGCAGCAATGACAAGCAAGTAGATCTGTGCCACCCTCTCTTCCACACATCTATCATTAAACCTTTCTTTTCCTTCCTACTTTGCAAAACTCTTCTTGCTTTGATCCAGTGGACCGCTGAGGCCGCGTGGCAATCTCTTCCTCTGCATACTCGATTTGCGTTGCCTTGTGATATGCCACCTAATAGGTAAAACATCTCCATTTCCCCACTTCTGCGATCACATCTGTTCGTGTTCGGACCACCCAAAGCCAATCCATGAGAACGATATTCTCATATGTTCCATTCGAACTTCTATGACTAATTGGTGCATCCAATGAATACTCTAGCAGATGTTGGTGCGAGATAGGATCAAACGCAATGACTTGACAAGTGATCCATTGAGATTCTTTGAACAGATCAATCCATATTCCTAAAAGTCGACTTCCGTAAAGATAGGAACAGCAACTGCAAATAAAGTCGGTATTTTGGCTCTATGCGTTGATGCAATCAACTGTTTCTACTGCTTCTAAAATAGCAGACTTCTTATTTCCGCAAAGAAGACAAGTTCTTTCTTCTACCGTCCGATTTAACAATTTCTACAATGTTATATTCTCGATGTACAGTTACTTTGGTCACGTGTCTGATCACTTCATTATTACTTTGGGGAAATGCAGAGAGCTCCATAGGAATCGATTCATAGTAAGCATGAAGCATAGGACCGATTTCTCTCTAATATGACAACAAAAGCAAGTGAAAACATAATTGTCAAAAATCTGTTGAACTTCTGGAACTCTCTGTTGAAGCAAACGTATCCAATCCTCTTCTCGCTCCAGCTGACCTTCTGCTGCCTTCTGTAGAACTGTACTGTCTTCACTCACTACTACACATTATATCTCTTTGTAGAAATCACCAAATAGTTGGCGAAGGAACATTAGCATAGCATGTGCTCGAAGAATCTGGACTCGTTTTTTGGAGGGAGGAAATAATACTTGAAATATAGGTTCATTGGAAATTGAGCTGATATTTGGAGTTCGGAAAAGTCGATCTTCCAAATGGAATTGTAAATCTAGTGGCAAAAAGGAACCATTTCTACGGTTCGAAATAATAGTGGCAAAAAATCGCTCGATAGTACTGAAATTCCCTTCATATATACGAGACAGAATACCCTCGAATTTTGCAATAGCTTGAGAGATTGCAGGAGAAGATATAGAATAATCAAAATCCGCGGGAATAGTAGATGGACGGGAAGAGTAAGAATTGCTTGTTTTCATTAACGAAGAAAACGAAATTCCCTGAATATTGGAAGGACTGAATGGGCGAAATTCCCAGTATTGAACACTTGTATCGCTATTTATTTCTTTAGAGACTGCTGTGTTATCTACTTCAGAAACAATATTAAAGGTATTAGTAGAAACTTCACTTGAAGCTGTGTTAAAAATCTCATCATACATAGTTGTAGGTCTTTCATCGGATATTCCAAACGTTGGAGAAGTACTTTTCCTCTCCTTCTTTTTCTTCCCTTTGGTAGACTTTCCTTTTCCAGAAACTCCTGATCCCTTTTCATATCCTGCTTTCTTTGAATCCTTTTTGATTGACTCATTAGGGAGTCGATATCCCTGTAATCTCTTGGAAGCATCGACAGCACGTTCGATCCCTGCTCCAGAAACGAAGAGTTCTGAAGGAATACGTCCCAGATACCTGATAAAAGGATCATTTTCAACCGATTGTCCCTCTGATCGAATGAATTCCTGAAGACGTGTCACATTAATATACACTTGGCGAGAGGATCGCGAGTTTCGCTTTGTAGTAATGAGCATATCATCCTTAGCGATTTGCATTTTCTTCAAAGCGGATCGAGTGACTAATCGAGCAGAACGTCCTTCTGATTCCGAATAATCATCAGCTCTATCAGCTCCATCGTCTTCAGTTTCGTCTACAAACTCTTCGCTTTCACTTTCTGACATAGTTGGAATAGGATGGCGCTTCGGAGATGGATCATGTGGAATGACTAAATGATAATTGGATCGTATACCTACAGGACGCAATTTCTTGATTGACTGCTTTGAAAACAGGATCAACGATATGAATTCCCTCCTTTTCGCGTGTCCAACTTTGAAGGAACCACTTTTCTATTGATACAACTACGTTGAATTATAGTGAAATCTCTACTTGCTCCAGATTGAGTAAAATGATAGCAGTGGCGCATTTTCTTGTGTTTCCGGTTCAGCTCATCACTTATCGCCTCAAAATCCTTTTGAAGTTGCTCATACTCCTGCTGAAGTTTCGTAGTAACTGTAGCAAAGTCGCTTCGTGCAGAACGAAGCATTTGGAGTTTTTGATAAGCAATATAAAGAGGGGGTAAAAAAGTGGAGGGAACCCAAATAAGGGAAATGGGATCTTGGACTAAAGAGAAGGGAAGGTGATCTGGGCAGAGCAACTCCAACTAGGTGGAAATAGTAATCGAAAGAATACATTATCCACAAATTTGTAGTAGAATGAAGTTCGTCGCGATAAACAACCCAAATGTACATACTAGTAAACTCCGATTCGATATTCTTACATTAGTACAATTAGTGATACTACACTTCACAAACCGTCCTGTAGCCCCATGACACTCATAACAATGTATTACATTCTCTCCATGCGAATGTCTACCTAATAGATAACAAAAGATACTACCCATTGGAGAGGAGTCCCATGCAGTCTTCAGAAGGAAGAACGAACTGAACAAGGGTTCTTTCCTCCATAGTGGGAGAACGAAGATAAGGATTGAGCTCTGTTGCAAGTTGAGATCGATGAGTGCTGTAGATCGATCCTCGTAACAAGAGGCCACATTTTTTATGCACTAGCAACCCATCCACTGTTAACACAAGAAAACCTGAACGAACTCCACACACGGCGCAGCATGCATGAGGAGTGGGCACATGACTTGCTGGAACAGATCGAAGAAAGGATGTCACCTGCTTCTCCAGACCATCCGACCCCAATAGACAGGCAGTACACAGATAATCTACTCTTCAGAAAAAAGCATAGCATACATAAAAACGTATCATCTTGAGCTAAAATCTGCACGTGACCCAAGTCCATACAACTTTCATGTACTGCCACTCCACACCCAACACACTTCAATAGAGGACCTCGACTGCCACGTTGCAAATACACATTGTTTCCACTCGATAACCGTTGTTGTGCTGACTGGAACTTCTGAAATCCCTGCTCGATTAGACTTGGCACGTCATTTCCTGAGGTAGTCAAGTTAGAAGCAATTACAGATTCAGGAGATTGGCTAACATTCACTTGCCGTCCAAAGCGGCTTCCTTCTAAAACCATCTCGCAGTTAATTGCAGGAGCATAAATGCCGAATCCACACACATCGCACACATCAAATGTATGGTGATGAGTAGTTCCATTCGATGAGGTACGTTTCATTACCTGTTCAAATATAGTTTTTAGGGTATCAGGATTTCCACGGAAAAATGTTCGCATGGCACATCGAGTGAGAACTTCTCCTACTAAAAGGGATCCCCTGGGGGTAGGAGAGTGCTGGAAGCAGTAAGTATGGGGAAAGGGATGACGCCCTCCTCCAATGTAGACATCATCATTACGGCAATCGCAATATCCGCCATTCCTCCAATGACACATGAAGTGAAATGATTCGCAACACTCTGGAAAGCAGCAGTGTAGTGTTACACCCCGAGGAATATGGCAGTAGCAGCATAATCCTCCAGGCATGGCTAAATCTATGTGAATATACAGAGAAGATGATTACCGCGAGACTCATTATATTCCAAAGGCTCTCTATAACCTCCAGAGCACAGCCCACACTGTTTTCCATAATCACGGATGTCTGGAGGGATAGAAGATTCGATCACAGAATAAGATTGTTTTTGGCGGGAACAGACAACAGACTTGAAGATAGAGACCAGCTGTCCTTCGTGGGAATTCTCGACGTAGTAGGGATGTACTTTGTGGAACGTGTTTCGAATCGAGAAGGTACTTCCTTTCGAAGAACTTGATATAGGATTTCCGGAAGTCATGGAAGCACTATGTTCGCCAGTTCCAGTTCCAGTTCCAGTTCCAGTTCCAGTTCCAGTTGATTCATCTAACAAATTTGTAGGATTCGAAGGTTTTTCTGCTGGGTTCGTTGTTATGGGAAATAACGGTGAAGTGAGCATTGCTTTTGAATCTACTCTCATTTCCATATTTATTCCCTACAGAACAAAGTAAGCTGTGGAACGACATTTGCATAATCCCTCAAGTACGAATCCTCCATCCCCGATGCAGTTCCCAGTGGATTTAACATGCAGAGACCATTATACTGCGGCCGAAGTCCTGGAGGAGAAGGAGTAGCAGTGACGAAATTATGTATCTCTCCTCCTGGAGAAAACAGTGCACATAAAATATGTGCGAAAACAGGGGCAGATGCATTCGTGCGTGCCAAATATCCATCCAACACTGTGCAGTAACAGCACTTCAAAAATCGAGGATCCCCACCTACATGACACAGAGTCTATGGAGATACCTTGAGAGAGAAACTGACACACATCACACTGAAAGGAAGCACGTGATTTCGTATCGTATCCTACACACTGTCGATGGACACTAATTCCACATGTAACACAACTCAGTAGATCCTCTAGACCTACTGGGGGGGAATAGCAAATTTCACAACGATTCAAAGAAGGCCAGTAGTAGGTTCCAATTGTTCTTTCAAATAGCCCAAATAATTCTGGATGGAAACGAAATTCCCCGCGGATACGACGGAGCAACCATTGCCAACTTTGTCGCACTGTGTAATATTTGGTGAGTTTTGTGCTGAAGATAATCTATGTCCAGACAAGAACGAAATGCCCACAGCATTGAAAAGCTCTTCATGATGCAACATCTGTATGCAACGACTTACTTTCTCCCAGTTTTGTTCGTGTAACTGTTTATAGGTTCTCTACGAAACAACCTTGACTTTTGGAAATACAATAAGATTTCTGATTTCGAAACTGACAGGATCGCTTGCACCGAATGCCATCAAATGGTCAGTTTTGATAACTCGTATAGAAAGAACCGACACCCACGCTAGGATCGAATCTTCCATAGGATAGGATGAGGTAGAAAATCGTTGGGTTCCTAGTGGTTACTGAGAGAGATTATATGTACCAGCAGAACTACCAGAGCCAGTAGAAGTTGTAGTCGTGCTCACGTTGCTGATTCCATTAATCGTAGCTCCTTGATTAAACTGGATTCTCGACTTGGTTGCAACTATATTCAGATCTCTATGCTTTTCCTACGATTCGCCATCTCATTGATCATCCGAGTCCATAAAACCCCTGGCTCCTTTTCTTCGCCCTCGTCGCCCATTTCGCACCTATATAAGATCCATTTCTGAAGGGTACGGCTTGACACAAATGAGAATCTCTGCAGTGTAGTAAGAATGGAGGAGGATGCGAGCCATGCGGATGCCGTATGTTTCACTACATCGATGTAGCAGCTGCTCGTCACACCAGCTCCACAGCACGTTGCGATCTTGAATGTAGTCGTTCGTATGCTTCATGTTGAGGAGACAAGGCGCCACCTCACGGAAGAGAGTATCCTCAGCCATATGTTGGTAAAGCGTCCAGAACGTATCTCCAGGAGGAAGAGTAAGCAATGTGTCGATCTCTGCCACCAATTGCTTCACAGTATAAGGAGGTCTACGAAAAGCTCGCTTCGTAGGAAGAGGATCGATTAGATCGATCTCCGAAGTGGGGTATTCTCTGCGATGAGACCGTCGATCCGAGGAATAAGTGATGAAGCGTCGTTGATAGCTCCGCGTGTGCATGACAGAAGAGGGAAGAGAGATAGGGACGTCCACGTGTGGATCAGGAGGAAGCGTGAGCATGACTTCGCAAGCCAGGGCGCACAGCAGACTGATCTGCGGGAAGGAGGGAGAGAGGATGTAGAGATTGGGGGTGAAGACGGTGCGATGGTCTTGGCAGACGATGCGCACCTTGCCACAAGGGACTCGTCGATCGCACACGAAGGACCACATGATCTGGTCGGTGCGGGAGAGACAGACTGGATGGACGCAGAAGGAACAGTGATCGTGACTAGGTGTGAGGGGGACCTGTGGAGTACCAGCAGCGGATGCCTTTGCCCATGATCGGATGCCCGCAGATCGAGCAGTGAATCATGTTGTTCGACTGCGGACGCTTGATGGGGGTCGTCAACACCACTCGCTCTGTCGGCAGCAGGTTCTTTATCTTGGTGGACGCTACGAAATGCTCGCGGAGACTCTGACGCATCGGAATGTTAAAATGCTGAGATTGTAGCGAATTTAAAAGATAGTTCACAACACGGCTGTTGTTCAGAAAACGAGTTCCGATGACCAATTCTGCACAAATCACATGGCACCACTCCGTCTCGTTACACCGAAGACAGGGATCCATGGTGGTCTGCTGCTTATAGCGACTACCAACAGTTACCATCTTGCAGATACAGCAAACAGGGTACTGAACGCGAGAAGAACAAGCATAACACTTCCAATGAACTCCGAACTCAACAACCCCGTAGCAGTATTGGTGGACACAAATACCACATCTTGAACACTGTAAAAGATGATCAAATGTGGAGTCCAGCTTTTTGCATACATTACTATATCTCATTTTGGAGTTTTACGCATACCAGGACAATCGCGGCATTGTATGAAGATCCAATTCCTTACTTACAAGATGATGGTTAGAGTGCACTCTTGAGATGAAAATAGCAAATTAGACAAAAGGTAGATGGGAAAATCGAAAATGCGAAAGATATACTTCCAAATATTCAGACTGCTTCAAAACGAATTTGAATGAGTGAAAAATGAAAGTACAAATACCTAGTCTAAGAGGCACGATCTATACAATCCCGAAACCGAAAAATGGATCAAGGACTTAGTGTCAGATAATCGTAAGGGAAAACCAGTAGAAAACCGCGATTCTAAAACAATGACTGTTTAACACAAACAATTCAATAATGAGGATTGGTTATTACACCTTTCTGCAAAATAATGTTTGCATACTGCGATGTCTCTCTAATTATTTATAACCGAACCAAGCAACTACCCTGTGGCTATCACTGCATAGCACTTTTTAGCTCGTTCATAAAACTCAAAGCGCTCTACATTCTCGAACTGGATCTACCTATCAATATATTATCCACAGATAAACCTCTTTTCCTTCCGCCTCGGCAATAATGGCTTTGTACTCATCAATAATCGGAAGCTCCATATCCTTGTCACATTCCATCTTCTCCATCACCTGTACCTATTTCTTACAGAATTTCCACAACTGTACAGGACACTCAACATACTGGTCCAAAGGAAGAAGTTTGCATATTCCGCGAAGAATAAGTGGAATCGAATGACCTGCAGTTGTAACAAACCCAAAACGGTACCATCCAAACGAATTAAGCCTCCGGGACAATGAGACGCAATTGAAGCTGCAGGGAAATTAGCGTCAGCAATTACTATATGCTTAGTACCTGATCACTCCAATACCAATCTGATCTCCATGCCCCATTTCTGCGAGTACTTTCAACAGATCAGGAGTCATTAAACTGGATATTCCTTTCAATACTGGCATTTGTGATTCAAAAAAAACAAAATATAATCTTCAGTTTACTGAGGTTTAGGAAGATTCTCTACTTTCATCATTGCTACCCTTTGCTGTAGCCGAATCATCTACAGTGGATCCTACAATAAAAATCACACATCATCTGTGGCTTTGTCGTAATTGCTCTTCTCTTTCTTTGCCTTATCAGCCAGATCATCACTATAGGTTACCATATATAACAGCATCATACGCTTGCCGCTGGATCAACTTGATACGGTTGTCTACATTACTTTTGGCTTCTTCCACGTCTACACGAAGCAGAACAGGCCCGACTAATTTGTACACTTTTTGACCCTCTTTAAGGGAGTCTAACTCCTTTCCGTAAGAAGGTACTAAAACAAGAAACCTTTTTTACAGTCATATTCTCATTCAGTGCAACTTGATTCTGTTGAATCTGTGTGTTGAGTTCGGTCATGGCTACTCATTACAGCAATCATCCCATAAAAACCATTTTCGCTCTTCTGATATCGCTCGCTTATCTCCTGCGCCTCTTTCTGCAACTGCTCGACCGTAGACATTCTGTCTGACAAAAATAATGGTAGTTAATCTTTCGCCAAAACGAGATTATGCAACCTATTTCCATTTCTACCTTTACTGAAGATGTGGAAAAGGTTATGAAGGAGTTTAATATGTCATTTGAACAACTTAATGTGCCACCGATTTTGCCGTACGCTAAATAATGTTTTTGATTTTCCATAGGATGGAAGACATGAATATATCCAATAAGCAGTACATTAGCAAGATGGTGAATACTATTGCTCTAGACCACATTCAAACAGAGGAAAAAAAGAAAAAGATAGACCGTGCTGATGAACTCAAAGTAGAGCTCGGTCTTACTGAGGATCAGCACACTGTGATACGTTCTATGCAGACCCACTGTCCTTCTCTCATTGACGATTTAGTCTCTCAGTATAAGTAGGTTTTAAAATGGTAGTTTATCGAAGAGTATACAAAGATCTCTTTGGAGAACCTATGACTGTTTCACTCCCTGAAGTAAAGATTCCTGTGGAATACTACAGACGAGGGAACCCTACGGACCCAATTTCATCAGATGACCATATGTATATCGTCCAGATCACCTTTTCGAACCGTTTGATGTTTATTCCAGCAGATTTCACTATTTTGGAGTCGGCGCAGTCAATAGTCCACCAGCTCGATTTTGCAGACAAATCTGAGTTTTTCTTGTACATTGACGGTGTTTGTTTTGTTCCTTCTGCTTCCAAAGAATCGGTAATCGACCTCGAGTCGAAGGAGGCTTCGCTGGTGAAGAGTCTGGTGAACTGGTTGAGTCAATAGTACGAGTGAGTCCTGCATATCATCTAGTCCGTCCTATGTCGAAGGAAGCATACGATGCCTCAATGCTTCGCTGATGACTTTGAAAGATATATCCACTGCCATGTCGTAGAACCCTTCATTCACTTGACAATCTCATTCGATCGGGACTATCTGTTGATCGTAGTGCAAAACGCATCCTATGTGGAGATTCGATTCCAAGTAAAGAATATCTTTCTTTACTCGCTGAAAACGAATTCTGAAGTGAATGATTTCACCTTTGTTCAGCAGGGAGGATTGACTTCGAAGGACTTTCCTCTAGTCATTTTAACAGTAGGGATGAGCACCCATGTTGAGGTTAGAAACTAACGCAGATACGCAAGTGCATGGCCTGCAATAAGAACACAGCGCAATACTGCGTGACTTCAGATGTGTTGTCTCCTTCTTCACCTTTTATGTATTGTTCCAAGTGCCTTAGTCGTCTTCATTATGATTCCGAACATTGTCTCTTGACGAAACCCTTCGGGATGACCCCTATCTTCCTTGTTTGTAACAAACACACTCTAAAATACATATTTACATGTGCTCGTTTGTGGATTCTGCTGCAGATGAATTGTCTGGATTCCTTTGCTGGAAAGGAAAGAAGTAAACCATTCCAATCCCATTAACATACTGCGGATACCCCTGAGACAAGTCCATTCCTGGTTCTACCATCATGGGGCTTCCAATCCCAGGTAATGGATATATCGCATTAGCCATTCCCTGTGGTCCCATCATTCCGTTCACACCTGCAGGTATTGACATTGCATTGGCACCTGGAGACATTATTATTCCTTGGGGGTAAGAGGATCCCATCTCCGGTGAAACATAAGGTGGAGAAAAAGGAATCACAGGCATTCCATAAGGCACCACCAGTGGTGTCTGTGTGAGTACTTCGCCCGTGTCTTCGCTAGAATGGCTGGATATTGGTTGACTGCTTTGACTGCTTTGACTGCTTTGATTCCTTTGATGTTTGTAGAACTTTTGACTATTATGTTTACTTTGATGGTTTTGCTTGCTCTTATTGTTCTGACTACTTTGATGCGTTTGGGCACTTTGATTGCTTTGATTGCTTTGCTCACTTTTATTCCCTTGACTTTGTTGACTCATTTCACTCTGCTCCGAAGGTCTTTTCTGTTCTCCTGACACTGCCATACTTTCATGTTGATGATGCTTCACTTCTGCCGCAGAATGCAATGCCACCACTGTGTTCTGTGCACTCATCACGAACTCTGCCTCAGGTTCACTAACCGGTAAATTGGTTGCACCTGGCATATATGGGAAAACAGGAGTATCTGTAGGTACTACTAGCTTAGGTGATGAAACTCCCTGTAAAAGCGACAGAAGATCTCGGATAATCCAACATGAAAGATACCATGTGTACGAAAATCGACGTTTCACTCGAATAGCAAAGCGATAACGAAAATGAGACAAGGTTGTTTCATTTTCTTTTTCTTTTGTTTATATTACAAAGAAAATACCTACTTGATGAAGTAAGAGAAGGTGAAAAGGAGTGAGTTGAATCACATGACTTAAAATCAAATTCAAACTCATGATAATAACAATCTGGCTCCCGCGAGGAAAGTTTCCAACCGAGAAGACTTCGGTTTCCTACCATAACTCGCTCTGCATTTCTCCCTTCCATCTGTGAAGGTACGCTGCGCATTAGAATATAAAACGAATCCACGGGAGTTTCACTCTTGTGGATCATCGAGAATTCAACCTAGAGTAGAAATATGAATCAAAGAAAACAGTGTAATGATCGAAGGAAACCTGTTGAGGAGTGTCATTACGAGAAGGTTCATCTAAAACCATTTGACTGGAAGGATGAAGAGTTAATCGTGGTGAAACGTTGCTCTGGCAAGAATGATCCTGTGTTTCTTTAGGAAGAGTTTCATTAGATAATATAGAAGTATTCTGGATATCCTTGACTTGAGCTTTGATAGTGTTTCTTGTCTTTGTAATGGGAATATCATCAAGAGTATTTGCTGAAATTCCTTTCGAAATCACCTTAGATGTTACAGTAGAAACCTTACTTGAAGTCATTTCAGAAGTTTCAATAGGAGCTTCAATAGGAGCTTCATTAGGAACCTCATTAGGAACTTCATTCGGAACCTCATTAGGAACCTCATTAGGAACCTCATTAGGAACCTCATTAGGAACCTCATTAGAAACCTCATTAGGAACCTCATTAGGAACCTCATTCGAAATTACATCACATGATTCTGTAGGAGAATTATCTGAAATTTCCTTCGAAATCACCTTTGAAGTATCAAATAATTCACTCATATTCACATTAGGAGTGTTGATAAGAGTTTCATCTGAAATTCCTTTCGAACTTCTATTAGAAGGTTCATCAGAATTTACATCAAGAGTTTGAACAGGAATTTCATTATGAATTTCCACAGAAGATTCCTTGGAAATCACTTTCGAGGTTCCATTAGAAGGTTCACTAGAAGTTACAGTGGGAATCTCAGTAAGAGTTTCATCCTTAGAAGTCTCCACTGGAACTTTTGATGTCTCCTTGTTAAGAACCTCTTTCGGAATCTCTTGCAAAACTTTTTCTTTGAAGGATTCATCCGAAACCTTAAGTTTTGATGACTCTGTCAATGGCTTTCTTTTCACCTCTCTCCATACTTCTTTGTGTGTCTTGCTGAACGCATCATCGGTTTTCGCATCCATTTCCTTGGAAACTTCTTCCTGAATCGGTTCTACAGAGGTTTCCTCTTTTCGGAGTTCCATTTTATCTCCCTTTCTTTTCCTTCTTCGTCTCTTTCCGTCTTCATTCTTCTTTGGTTGAATCGGCGTTTTACTTACTATTCTTTCAGCCACTGACACTTCACTTTTCTTCTTTCGCTCTGATTTTTGATACACAAAGGACCACCACAAGATTGCAAAAAACAGTCCAATAATTCTACTCCTCAAATCCTCCCTATTTCCATACATAGTAAATCCCACAATTTCAACAGTATGAATGTGCGAAGCAAGTGTTTCTATCAATGAAAAAGGTTTGTTTTTGTTCTGCAGATCAGCGAGCTGCTGTGCAGAGTGTGTGAGAGTGGCAGAAAGGAGGGAATTGATGATATCCACTCGATAGAGAATATCTCGCTGAAGAGCAAACGAGGCTCCTGGTAGAAAAGCGAGCAAAGACGACTTCGTAGCTTCAAAACAAGCTATATTGCTACGATAGACGAAATCGAACAGCCCTACCCTTTACAGGACTGCGTAATATTAGCAGAAAATTGACAGAGTTTACAGTAGAAAGGAGGATCCAAACACGTGAGAGCCATCTCTGCGATTCGATTTGTAATGTCCGACGGATCTGTGAGATAGAGAGAGGTGAGATGCAGTAGACGATCGATATGGTTGTTGATGTACATGACATTCAAGCCATCTTGTTGAGAGCTGTGTGTCAATCACTCCACAGTCATACAATTTATGATTTACATATTCCCACGATTCGCTGCCAAAGATGGGCTGCTCGAAAAGATAGCTTTTCATGCGGAGAGCGCCATCTAAATCACCAAGGGACGTCAGCAGAGACACCAGCTCATATCGACATGCTACAACCGTATTCACCTTTACATCAGAGAACAGAGCGAAAAAAACGTTCGCTTCAGCCATGGACTCCAGAATTGAGCAGGCTTTATCAAGATCATCAATCGCAGCTGTCACATTACCCAGGTGTGCGTTAACAACAGAACGCAAGTGATACCAAGAAGACCATCGGATATACGAATATGTTGACTATGTTATATCATTGAAACAAATCCACTTCCGTAGCTGGGATCTTGGATATTTTCGTATATGTGAATATAGAATCTAAAACGTCTTTTGCAAGACTGTATTGCCTCTTCTCCACATATTCCGAAGCCAGAAGGGTTTTCTACTAAATAATTCGAAAAAAAGAATTGAATACATTTGTTAAAACTGACTCTATATCAATCAAAGGAGTATCAACACACACAACCAAAACACAGCTATGAATAAGATCATACAGAAAAAAACCAACAGAGTTGGAATAAAAAAAGAGTACAACAGGATAACATTCCACTGCATTATCGTTCAAAGGCTATAGGAAAATCACGAAATATTGCTAATATAGAGAATTATTTACAGTAAATACCACTAAATAAGAAAAAGGAAGAACAGCACGGAATTATTAGAATCGATGAGAATAGAATGAGACATCATATGGGGAGTTTCATTCATAAGATCGATCGTTTAGCTTTATTCAACAAACAGAAAATCAATCTTCCTTCTTTTCTAAAATCTAACAACAACAGTATATCTATTACTAGCTATTTCAGCACTCAAGTTCACAATCTTCATCACTCGTTGCTGCATTTCGTCTTCTAAGCACTGAAATGACACACGATGAGAAAGGAGACAAAATGAAAGTACCTGAATGAAACACCACACCAGTGACCTACAAAACTGACTCCCATCAGAACACTGACAACACTACTGACAATGACGAAGAGCACCTGAAAATAACCACACTTCATCTCCTACATTCCCAGCTAACAGCGAACAATTAAAATCCTTCATCACGTCAAACAACTCCCGACCCAACCTGCAATTTCCGTTTCCACAATCCTGTGCCAGTGATGCATTCAGCAACGTAGCAGTGCTATTCACACACGTTGCTGTTGTCTCATCAAACGTCCCCTACAATACAACTCCTCTTCAATCCTACAATGGCACTGTTCATAGCTACTTCCAAGTCGGCTACAGTTCCATTTATCTCCTCGAAAACGTCCCAAATTTCTGTATTCCACTTTTCCAGCATGTCTAAGGAAACTTGGAGTGTACATGACTTGATCCAACTATCGTGAATCTGCACATTTAACTCCTGATAAGACAGATCCGATGCAATGCGAGCTACACAGCCGAATCCATCTCCATCCTTGCATGGATCGCAGATATCAGACACGTGTTGTACATCCAGTTCTGTGTTTTACTCGTACAACAAAGTCACCTGTCTGCACATAGGGTGAATAGGCTATTAGATCCACGTACTCTTGGAAACTAGTGGTCATATTCAGCTCAATTCTTCTAGTAAGATTATAGAAGTAATGAGTGTGGATCTACAAGTAATTGACATCCTAAGACTCTACTTCACTAATTGCTGGTAAGAAGAGACGGAGAGCATCTAGAATCAATGTATCATTGTTAGAGTAAGGCCATTTTTCGAGAAGAGAATGAATCGATTGAAACAGACCAACTTCAGAGAGTGATGACTTATCTCTGACGTAGTATTTCAATACTACATTCAATGAATGATCAATCGAAACCATAGTAGCCAGGCATTGACGAGTTTATGTTTGGAGATGAAGTAACAGAAGCAAGTGCAGCACAGTCTAATGATTGCTCCTCTTTCATAACTTACTTGATATTGCAGATACAAATACAGGGACAGCAATAGTCACAATACCACAGAATACGCAACAGATCACCACTGCAGGTATAGTACTCCACAACACTACTTTGCGCAATTTTCTTTTCTTTCGAAAGATCATTATTCCACAAACCACACAGTAGAGATAACCTATAACGAGGAAAAACAGTGGTAGTATCAGACCGAAAAAGGAATACATATTGCTTGTCTGAGCAAATTTCATAGTGTTATGTAGATGAGAATTGACACTACATAGAAATGAGGAATAGTCTCTACGATTTGGTGACCGAACTGTAACGACTTAAAACAGAAATCATGTGTTGCAACTCCCTGTCATTCGTTCTTCCATTCATTTAGCAATGCACAACTACGTGATATGTGTAATCACACTATTCTGTTCCTTGTAGGGATTGTCTATCATGCTAAGATACAGACGAGACTAGTGATTAACAGCTCACTATTCCTACAGTATCCACATAAGGAAGCAACAAGGATGTCAGAGACGCGAACTCATCTCGAAAGAAGTGGAGACAATCATCATAAGTGCAATTCGGACAGCCACCCTCATACCTAATAGAAGAGAGAACGAGGATGTGTACTCTTCTGGAAATCGCGTGTGTTCATAAAGTGTAACAAGAGATCTCATCGAGCGTTCCATCTTTGTTTGAAGAGAGAAACTGCAAATACGTTCGAATAAGCTGAATCCATATCTTCTGCGATGTAAAGTACATTTGACTGTCTAAACCTCATCTACCAAAACAAGAAAAACTCGATACAATCCTTCGATAGCGTGACAGAGGCATTGAGGTTGGTGTGTATTTCCAGAATATTCTCGTTCAGAGAATATATTGATTCCAGTAATCTGACAACCTCTCCAGTAGTGCTTCCGAAAGAGTGAATGATACCATAAAGTTAAACAACCCAGAACAACATATAGGATATATCTATAAGGCCTCCAGATACTGCTACAGTCACTATAAAGATAAAACCGGTAATAACTCCAATAATATAGGTTGATAATTTTTCAAATACATCATATCCAGAAATAAGATTTCGGTGGTAACCACTAGATTGGTACTAATACTCAAACAAAAGTAGCATACTTACAAGCTCAAAACTGGTTAGCAATGTCTTAAGAAATAAATACAGTACTGACAACAATAAAATGATACCCGGGAGAGTGAAAACAAATAAATTCTGCAAGACACAAGAAAACTAATAGAAGAAAGATTACATATGCTACATCCACTTGCTTATCTGTTATGCACTTGTAAATCGATAGTGAGTAGTCAGGAAATGTACCTGATCGATCAAATTCGAGAAGAAGCTGATGATCAATTCTAAACAAACCATACATTCGTTAGAACAGGTGCATTTATTGCATTTCCTATATTGCTGGCTACTGATTCCCAGTAATAAGGCATTTTCTTGGTCCTTCTGAAAATGACTTCAATCAACTGTAAATACATTCTACGATGAAGGAAGGTGGATTACAGGTGAATGGATATAAGTAATAAACTAAGTAAATCTCTATAATCGCGGTTATTTTCTTATTCTTCTCAGTTAGATTATCCCATGGATTCATGGAAAAATCCAACGAGTGTAGTGTCACTCCTCCGCTTTCCGCCTCTATATTCGTATACTTCGTTATTATGGTATCACTGTAGTGAACAAGTTCCAGAGAACAAAGAACTGCAATTCCGAATATGGACTGATATTCTCGTATCATGGGTAAACCTGAAAAAGGTGTGGTCAATATCCCTTCAAGAATGTCCTATTTTTGTAAAGAGTGATATCAAAAGTGTTCATTGGATCAATCTGTCAGATATAGGAGAGGCTCCAATGAGTCTTCGAAAGGAGATTGTGTCATATATGTGTTCTAAGGGTATTTTATAATTATTTTAATAATGTAAGGTTGGGCATTTTGGATTGGCTCTTCTCAACACTCCCAGGCCTATATACTTCACAAAAATGTAGATGAATGGGACCAAGTTATATATGATACAGTACTGTTTATGTGTGAGTTACATCTAGCTTAATAATAATGGAACAACAAATCCTGTTCAAGCTCATGAATTAGTGGAGGATATAGAATATTCTGACGCAGGTTCGCTCACAGAGATAAATGAATGCGTAGAGTTCCATGGAATGCCAGAGGAACTAATGGAATTACTGCTCCAGGACATGGTCGTGAAAGGAAAAGTGACATTGTTCTTTGTGCCTCACAGTTAGCTTGTCACATTTAAAGTGGGCAGAGATAACAATTATAAACTTGTGACGAAAAAGGAATAAACTGTTTTATGAAAACAACTACATACATAGAGTGCCTGGAAAATTCACCATGAGCACAGAAAACATATTAATACAAAACAGAATATTTACGTGAAGTGCCCACATAATGATCCAATGAAAGTGGGGTTAAAACAGCAGAAGCAATAAAGCAATGTTCGGTTGCGTCATTTTCACAAGCAACCCATTTCGCTTGAGGAATTACACTGATAACTTGCATTTTGAATGTAAGATCATTTACAGAAGAAGTTGAGGAGTACTCACACGGAGGAGTTGACTCCGGGTTATAAGATTGGCCTCGATGCAATAAATCAGATGAGAGAGGAGTAGTTTTCTCACGCTTCGAGAGGGGAACATTTGATAATGTTGCTACAAATTATCAAACCAGGATGAATATACAATAATATTTCAGCCTTTTCTTATAACGACATGGAAGGCATGTCTTATAATGATAGTTAGAAGTATCACTCTTAAAGAGGTGCGAGGGTAATACCAGTTTACATGAACTGCATTTCCTCACCTTACTACTATCATCCATTTTGTGAATACAATATTTCCCTGGAAACAAGAAAATGGATTATGAAGGCATTTAAGGAGTTACATTCATGTTATTTCGTTCAGCCAATCAAAAACTTCTGCTTTTCATGTCCTCTTCTTCTTTAGCGTAGTATTCTTAATATGGGGAGCGATCATTTTCTCTCCTTAGCACAAAATGATGATTCAACAAACAGTATTTAAACACCAACATTTGATTCTACTTGTTCTGCAATATACTTATGGCTTTGTTTATGACGGTTTAGTTCCGAAGCAGACACATAACTCTATTTCTGACATATTTCCCGAATTACGCACCTTGTCACAGTGAGGGAAATTACACACATATGGCTTACTATCCGAGTGGACACGAAGCTTGTGTATGCGCAGATCAGTCTGGCGTACAAAGGCGCGATCGCAGCCTTGCACATCACACTTGTACCGCTTGTCAATCTACATCAAACTCGCTTCACACGCCGACCTGGTGATGACTCTTGATATGAAGAGTCAGACCTCCAGAAGTGGAGTACTTTTTGTTGCAGCCAGGATACTGGCAACAATACAACTACCTGAGAGACAGCAATCAAATCTACATCACGTGGCCGACTGTGTGTTTGCATGTGTTGTTTGAGATGCTGATTGTCGTAAAATGCCTTCCCACAGCCCTGATATGTGCATTTGTACTCTCGCTGACGCAGCTTGTCATGAGTCCGCATATGTACGTTCAAATTGCTCTTCCAGTTGAAGAGCTTTTTGCACTTCGGACACTGGAATTGATGAGCACTACTTGGCATTCCAAAAAAGGCCCTACTTTGGAGTGTACTGGAAGGACTCGACAGAAGGGTCATTCACAGGCTCCGATTGCGCTTCTGATTTGGTATATAGCAACTAGAATCGAACTGACACTCCACCACTACAGCTTCTCCTTCGTTTGTTAGCACTCTCGAACACTCCTGAAGCAGTTCTGTTGTCGTCTTCAGATTGTTATTTGTTAGCTCTAACAAGTAACACGCTAACTGAGTGGGGTCTTTTTCCGCACACACGGACGAGAGATAACGAGTCGGTCCATGAGAAGTGGCAAAGGAAAGTGTACCTCCAGAAATAAGGGACTTTTCCACATCACGACGAACACGATTGTAATTTTGCTCGTCTAGTTTTTTTCGCTTCTTGTCTTCGTTCGCCTGGAATATAGCACCTTCTTCGTTCTTACCTCGTTGATGTAGGGCTGCTTTTCTTCTAGAGGGAGTTTTCGCCACATATTCGCTATCTCACGAAAGATGTCGCATTGCTTCAGATGCCCGCCCATCTTCTCTCGAACACTATTAAATCTACATGTCACTCGCTACGCCGTTTCGAACACTTTACGACTGTAGCATGCATAAGCACTCATGGTTCTTTTGGGGGGCTTTAAATTCACGCTATGAGGTACTGCCATCGTGGAGAACTCTGTCCCATTCTGCTGGTACTCCATATTATCAGCTAATTGGTCCATGTTCTGAAAGTGATGGCAACAATGCAATTCCTTACTCCAATCCCATAGTCTTGCTGATGGTAGGGTATTGCTTCGTTCTAGATAACAAAATTAAAGGACGATTACCAAATAGCCGTAAGCCATCATTGTAGGTTGTATGTTCGGATTATCAGAGAGAGAAGGTTGAATACTCCCATCATTATACGACATCATACTGATGCCGCCAGATGGAGCTGGGAGAGGAACAACCTGGTTGCGAGAAGAGTTTATTCCACTATTAATGCCTATTTGAGGCACTGGAGATCATTCTATCTTCATTCAATCTTACTCAAATATGACACCTGCTCGGGGATGACAACTATAGAGTCTACAAAACACAGAAATATGGGGAACCAAACCTGTGCTTGTTGAAGAACTCTGTATTTGCTGAGGTATCAAAGATCCTGTATTTGTAGAGGACGCATTCATGGTTCTGAGCACAGTTAGAAATTCAAAATCGATTCAAAAGGAAACACAGCTTGAAATGAATGGATGATTGGACATCTGAAACTCCCATACGTTACAATCAACAATTGTAATGCTGTTCCCAGATCCAGGAAACGATGCTTAAAGAAAATATCAACACTGATGACGAAAGAGAGTGACCCCCCATATGAAACACAATTACGTTAATCATATTATATCATGGAGACAATTTCAAAGTTGTCATTTTGGCTTCTTACTGCTGTTCTTTACTTGTCTGTTATCGTTAATGGTTTTACTGACGCTATCCGGTCTGTTACCTATCCTGATATAAAAGAGCAGATGGATTTCCCGTATACCCAGTACGGAATGCTGCAAAGCTTAGGACAATTTTCGTATCTGCTTTGGGCATTTGCTGCTACTTTCTCTATGCCTTATATTGGGTTTAAAGCTACATTTTCCATCTCTTTGGTGATCACTATTATTGGAAACATTACCACAATCTTTGCACCCAACTTTGTTTGGATGATGGTCGTTCAGTTGCTGGCTACCTGTGCAACTGGAGTACTGGATAATGGACCGTCGTCTTTCGCTGTTGTTTTGTTCACAAAGCACACTGCTGTTCTCTTCTGCATCATGTCTGCAACCTATGGTTTGGGTGCATTCGTCGCCCCTGTCTTTGCTCGTCTAATCCAGAGACTGATCGAGGGAGCTGGGTATAAGCAGATCTATTTGTGGATGAATGTGCCTCTCCTGGTGATCTTGATCTTCATCCTGTGCGTTCCTTTTGCCATAAAGAAGCCGCAGTCCACGACGAACAACAACTCCTCCGTCTGGAGGTACCTGAAGTCCCCTCTGGTGTGGTACCTGGCCATCATGCTGAATCTGATGGCCACCGCAGAGCGAGGCACGCTCAACTGGGGCACGCTCTACGTGAAGGACGTGCTGCACCTCGACGAGGCGCTGGGCGCCAACCTCTGCTCGCAGTTCTACCTCATCTTCATGATCGCTCGGTCGCTGGGCGGATTCATCACCGACTGGATCGGCCCCTTCTGGATGGAGTACATCATCATGCCGCTGGGCATCGTCGTCTACGTCGTCGGCTTCGTCATGCAGAACAGGTACAGTCTCTACGTCCTCCCCTTCACGGGGCTGTTCGTATCGCTCTACTGGCCCACCGGCGTCGTCAGCTTCACGTCGTACTGGGGAGAGGACTCGGGAATTCCTGTCTCGTGCATTCTGCCCCTGCAGAGTGTTGTGGGCATCCTCATTCAGTACTTGCTGGGAGTCATGAATGACAAGTGGGGTCCACAGTACGCATATTGGATGTCAGTGCCTGCTGCTGTAATTTCTTTGCTTATGTTTATTGGTTTTGACATTATATGCCGTAGAAAGAAGGCTAGAGAAGAAAAGGAAGCCTTGTTGAACAATCAGGACGTTGTTTCATATGTTTGTTTGAAATACAAATGTTTAGAATGTCATAATTAGAGTAGTTTTCTTGATTATCGTAATATCAGGAATTGTGTAAACCCATAATCAATAATTAGAAAGTACTACTTTCGAAATTGCTGTTAGATTCTCATCATTTCTATGGTTCTACAGCAACTATAAACAACGACAGACTTGAAAAACGTATTTACTAGATGATAACAAATAATGTTACCAGAGTGTACAGTTAGCAATTAGATTGTTTTAGGATTGTTTTCAAATACGATGTATGGATTGATTCCGCGATACTCTATTTCTGTTTATATTTTGTTTGTTCCGCTTCTAAGGGCTGCATTGATGATGACACTAGTTCTGAGGCGGTTTTCCATGGGCATAGGGACGATTATACATGAACCAATCAGACAACGAATATTTTAATTAACTCATTCTAATCTACATTCGCATACACTGATAATATCAAAATGAATAGCTGGTTTTTAGGGCTATTACTGTTGATTCAAGTCACGCTGAGTACCGTTTCTGGTTTGGGTAGCACTAGATGGTTTTGAATAACAATGTAGGTTATTCTAGCAGCACAATCATTATTTCATCATTTGATGCAAATACTCCTATCAATGGGAGAGATGCTTATCCTCGAGATGGAACAACTGAGTCTTCTGATTTTACCTGTGATG
>JZRM01000395.1:0-11619 GCA_000963415.1 Blastocystis sp. subtype 6 | reverse complement strand
CTTCTGTGGGAGAGGGTGAAATTTCCCCTGCACCTTGTGGAGAAGGATATCGTGGTTATTCTTATCGTGTTTGTTCTGGAGGAGTGTTGGGAGAAATTATCACTGAGAATTGTACCCAGAAGATTCCTGGAAAACTGTTGTATGATGCTTCTATCTACAATTTGATAATGGATACAAATGTTCATATTGCAGCTCCTACTTATCAGAATGTTATTGAGGAGTTCTATTTGGCTGAGAACACATTCCTTCCTATTGGATTGACTCTGAATAGTCAGACTGGAGAGATCACCGGAATCCCTACTCAAGAATCTGTTTTGAATACGTACACGATCTATGGAAAGAATCAGGTGGGAATCACATTTACTAGTATTGCTATTTATATTAGAAGAGGAAGATGTAGAGGTATTGATAACTTCCCTTCTACGGATGTTGGTCAGGTTGCAGTTTATGACTGCGCCTTAGGTGGTTCGTATATTGGTACTCTCAAGAAAGCATGTCTTCTTGGAGAAGAGGATGGAGAATGGCAAGGTACGACTGGATTCTGTATGTCTATTTCGCTGATTGTGATTCTGGTGGTGGTTGTCATTCTTGTTATCATTATTGTGATCTTCTTCATTGTTCGTGTAAATCGAAAAGCGAAAGCGGTTGGAGGTGTAAAGGGAAAGGCTTCTAACAAGAAATCCATCTCAAAAGCATCTAACAAAAATAGTGTAAAAGTTTAGACAGTGTTTGTTAGTATAACATGCGTATTTCTCTGTGTTCTGATAGGTATGCTTCTGTTACTTGAATATGCTTTACAGTAGAAGAGGATAACTGGTGTTAGTACAGTTTGATTCGAAGACACGAGAGCTCCTTCTATTGTACTCCCTCAGCACTTCATTCTGTTAATGTTTACTGAAGGGGTTTGAACAATTTGAGATGGTTTATCTGGACAAGAATCGCTTTACATATGATTGTTATGCACAAGAACCCATAAGCTACAAATGCAGTCATTTATCTCTTCATAATCTGAGATAGTCTCAAGTACATGTATGCATTCACTTGCACTGTGTATTTTTGAGAAGAGAGTTATGATTTGATTCTTCAATCATCTCCTAGATCAGATCTATTACTTCTAGATTCGTCTTGATATTCTTCGATTCACTTTTCAATAGTCCTTGGTTGCATCAGCATTCCTCAGTTGTTACAGAGAGTCATTTTGATCATTCACACTGTTCATAAGCGAGCCATAATAAATAGTGAAATTGTTTTGATACTTCCATTTTGACTTGCTTTGAAGCTTTGAATCAATGAATGATATCCAAAATATCGAATGGGATGAAACAATAGCAGCAAACGATCACCTTATCAGTTTCGTTGCCTTACAGTTTCAAGCGTTGGCTAGATCTACGCATCAAGCTGTAACAGCATCTCAGTATCCTACGATTGATTTATACAAGCTCTCATTGTGAGTCTCACAGTCGTATCAACCCATTAGAATTCTATAAACTCCATTCTAGAAAAATACACTTCAATAAAACTCAGTTAGTGATGGAATTATGATGTAACTGCTTTATACCGTTCCATTTTACTTAATTAGAGCGATCTTTTAGGTTATCCTCTATATGATATTAAGTATCAATACAATACTCAAGAGTTCCATACAACTGCTGCAAAATCACTATACAGTGTCGTATCTGCTCTTTAGTGGGACATATAATATCGTTTTCACTTTTTCATAGTCGTCGCATCGAGACACACAACAAAAAGGAGGATATTACATCATATTACCAGAATAGTATGCAAATGATTTTCGAACCATAATTTGATAGTAGAATCGATTGAATATACCTCTGATGTTTGTTCACTTGATTTATAACTCTAAATAGCAAGCAAACAGGCATGAAGTGGTTAGTTCTCTATAAGAGAACAATTTTCGCTTTATAGACCCAAGATATACAGAAATACAAAATATCTAACTATTTCAACGAGAATAAAGACAAGGTGTATGTCCTACCAATTCATCCCAAATATCTGAATACCACTTTTAACAATGCTACTCATGTCATGAAGGAATGTGCACACACACTTCACAAATGCACTCCATATAAACCTCTTCCATATGACATCTCACGTTTTAAATACATAGAAAGTAGTCCATTTACCAGAAACGAAAACAAAAGGATTGTTGGCATTAGAGTATCGGGTCTAGTGTGAAATTTGGCTCCTCTACTGTACGGCTATTTGTTGTACAAATTGAGTAATAATATACACACGCTGGAATCAACTTATTTTAGATCATCATCAATGTGTACCCCTTGGAAGCCTCATTCCATCCTAAATTTCTGAGTAAGAATATCGAGGGGCATGGAAGTACAGCTCACTTCAAACTCAGATCTAATTCCTTAAAGAGAGTGATTTCCCAGTTATACACTACTTACACTAGAGCTATTTCTCGATTTCAGTTCTGTTCTACAGTTATTGTTTGTATTTTATTATTTGTTGTGTTTAGTGTCTACAATCAGTACAGTGTTAAACATTTGTTGTAACAATAATTGTAGGATTACCTAATATTGATCTGATTGGATGAACTGATTCAATGTAACTCCCTGTAATGAGATCCATTTATTCGGAAGAAATGAAGGCTGTTCTCCTTTTGACGCGTAATTTCTATTCTGAAATGCTTTTGACATTTAGTGATAGTAATCGCTTTAGTGGATAGCTGTGAGAGCGATGAATATGAAATTCGTGTGGAAAAGAAGACATTGTTGTATGCCTCAGAGGAGTCATATCAAATTACTTACAATAATATCTTGCTTGCTGAGAGTGAGCCGTTCACGAACAACGCTGTTCGTAGTTACTATCACTGCATTAAAAAGTACTCAGACGGAATGTATACACTGGTTATGAAGGATAGGTATACTTTGTTCACATTTGTCATGTATAGTGCTGGAGATTCTTGGTCTCTTGGTGCCTATATTCGTATTCTCGGTCCAGATGGCCAGCTTGTGTACTTAGGATTTATGACTGAGGATTCGCTGGAGGATCATACTTTTGCTTGTGAGTTATGTGTCAACCCTTCAATATATAGTACGATATCTCATCGAAACGAGCTCCTCTTGGAAGTCGCTTGCTGGAAGTCAACCCTCCTCGGATTGGATCCAAGCCAGCTTTGACGATGCTGCATGGGCTTCTATTGATGGGGATGTGCAGTCATATTATTCGGGAACGGTCTATGTTCGTAAGACCTTTACTGGTCTGCAGGGCATGGCTGCTTATGAGTTGACGTACTATCTGCAATATGGTCTTGTGATTTATGTCAATGGAAAGGAAGTGTTCCGAGACAACATGCCTGAGTAGGGATTGAACTGGTGACTGATCGATAGTGGTGCTGTGTCTTCGTCAACGCTGAGCACCAACAGCTATTCATACTTGACTCATCACAGCATTATTCGTAATGGACTGGAAATCGAGGCAACAAATAACATTGTTGCAATGGAGTACCACTATGATAATCTGTATGACTCTCATCTCTTCAGAATTGGTAGCTTCTTGGCACCGTATACCGCCAACTTTGGTGATAGTATTGCTTGAGTCGCTGCGTAACAACTAGGCTGTTATCGTAGCTATGAGACGTTTACTGTGTCATCGAATAGTCAGAAATCGGTTAGTGGTACAGGTGGCGCAGGTAGCGTGTTCGATTATGATATATCCAGTGCTTGGTACGAGGATTCTACAAACTTTTATGTGCAACTGCAGTGGAGTAACTGGATTCCCCAGATCAATGCTTTCAGTATTAACACATATTACAGTCGTTCTTCACATCCCTCCACTTTTACGATTTATGGAGGTGCGAAAGGTTCCTCCTCTGCTACGGAGACTTTGTTATCGAAGGAAGACGTAGAATATTCTAGTAATGATGAGAATATGTTCAGTCTTGTTACGAACGAGAAGATTTGGCAAATATGGCGTGTAGAGATTACAAAAACGGGATCAACATCGTTGCGCTTTAACGAGATGTCATTATTGACTTGTCGCTATGCGATTCCTGATAAGTTGGAGCTTACTGCTTCTGAAATTACTGCAGTTGCAAATGTAGACTCGATTTCGGTGGGACCTGTTTATGATGGATTCACTTCTTGCTCCATTGTGCCTGATCCACCATCCGGTTTATCACTGAATCAGGCAACATGTACCTTATCAGGTGTACCTCAGGTTACGGTGGATACGACATATACTATTAAGGCTACGATGCCTTTCGAGAGTGAAGCAACGTTGAAGCTGACAGTGACGGAGTGCACGAAGACAGTGTTGGAAGTGGAGCGTGTTTATGGAAGTTATTCCTATGCTTATGAAACTCATTGGCTTCGTAGCTTGTCTGGTACTACGGTAGAGCGAGTGCTGCAGAACACTGTCCAGAAAGCATCGACTACAATAAAGAATCGATATTGTATCGATAGTGGATTGTATGAATTAACTGTTGACCAAGTTTCAAGTAACCAATGGACTGCTGATTCCTATATCATGCTGAATACAGTGTATGGCTCAGAGATTGTTCCAGTACTTCGCTGGAAGTATGATCTCGCGGCTGGTTATAATCCTTCGATCACTGTCTATCTTGGAGATACGATTCCTCGCGAGAGTGAATGGTCCTACTTAATGGGCAGTCTTCCTGACACGTGGATGGATGATACAATTCCAGAAGCGTGGAGTAAGGGAAAGATGGGAGAGTTTGGAGAATCTACCAATCATATGCAGCTCTATAAGAAGAGCTTCGAATTGGAGGATGAACCTGTGGGTTCTGCGTTTGAAATGGGCATTCGCTATAAATATGGATGTGTGGTTGTCATTAATGGTATTGAAATGTTCCGAAACAATATCGCGGAGGGAGAGAATTTGACAGAACCTGCTACCGGAACCTATGATGATGTGATGTATCGTCGCATTAGTTTGCCTGTTTCTCTTCCTGCTGAAGATGGTGAGACTGAGCTCCAGGTATTGAAGAAGGGTACGAATGTGGTTACGATTCTTTTGCTTGCTACTTCAGAATCGGAGACAACTTCCTATTTCGATGCCTCACTTCATTTGTTTGGTCGTGAGACAGTGGGACGTGTGTTTGATTTCACAGCTCTTGCTACGGATAATGAGAATGTAGACTATCTGTTTGATATGTCTTCGCTCACCTTCTATGAGTCGACTTCTTGCAGCGCAGAACGTTATGTTCAAATCACGTTCAATGATGATCGTCGTGAGTGGATTTCAAAGTATGTTCTTATCTCGAGCACACAGGAGGACAAGCAGGCTCCTGCGTCTTGGAGGTTTGAGGGTAGTAATGGTGATGAGTGGATCCCTCTGGATAACGTGACGAGTACTATCTGGTGGTCTCAAGGACAGCAGAAGGAGGTGTGGGTGAATAACGCCAAGCCATATAACAGCTACCGTCTCGTCCAAATCACGGGACCCAACTCAGAATGTACCATCGATTTGATGCAAATATGCTTATTCTCTGATTCGCTGGTTCGTGGAATGCCCGAGTTGAGTTATAATGGAAATTCTACTGGATACCTGAATGTCGACTTTACTGATTTGTCTCCCAATAGTAATTATTACAAGAACTTTGAAGCAAGCCCTGCTTTACCAAGTTTCCTCACCTTGGATCCTTTATCAGGTATTATTCGTGGTAGCGAAGTATCACTGTATCCAATAACGCAACACACGATTTCTGCCTATCGTCTGAATGGAACGATCTCTTCGACCGTGCTTAGCATCAGAATTATTGAATGCGATATGTCGATGATTGAGCTCGTTATTCGTACAGACTCTTATCCTGCTGAGCAATCCTATGCGTTGTATCAAGGAAAAGACACATCTGGCGATCCTGTTGCATCGAAAGATAGTATGGATTATAGGAATCAATACAATTACAAGTACTTCTGCCTCGATAGGGGTATATACACATTCAAGTTCCAAGATACTTATGGCGATGGTTGGGCTATGCCCTCTGGATATCGTATTGTTACCTATCAGGGATATGCCTTGGGATTTGGAACAGTGCCAAGTAGCAGTGAGAAGCCTGTCATTAAGACGCAGACATTCAGTACGTATATTGTTGCTATGCCTGAAACGACTGACTGGAGGTCATTCACAGGATCGTCTGCAAATCGAAACTGGAAGACAGTAGGATTTGACGATTCCAGCTGGATTACGCAGAAGGGTGGTGCTGAGATCCCCTATAATGGAAAGACTATTTATTTCCGTTATACGTTCAATATCCCTGATATTAGCACCTATCCTGTTCTGAATGTTGCTATCAACTATGCTTCCGGTATTGTTGGCTACTTGAATGGAGTGAAGGTATATCGTAGTAATCTGCCTGAAGAGGTGTCCTATGATACAGATGCTACGCAGGACCGTACCAGCTATGGTTTTGTGGAGTTTGCTATTCCTCTGCAGCTGAAGGGAGGTGTCACTGGCAATAATGTCTTGGCATTCGAGTTGCATCGTACATCACAAGAATCCTCATCTTCTAATTGTCGATTTAACGCGCATGCGATCCTCGCCACTGGAGACTGTGCGATTACTCGAGCGGATGTATTGTCTTATTCTTCCTCTACTCCCAATTCTGGTACGTATACATATGCTCTATTCGATACCACGGTGTACAACTATGTCTCATGGGACTGGGTGCAGGGTACATATTTCAACTTCACGTACGAGAACCTGGAGGGTTCGCTGTTTAACCAGTATCGCTTCTACACCGATGGAAACCCTGGCAATGTGGATTACACGATCTATGCCAAGCGTGCTAAGGATGAGGTGTGGTATACATTCGATCGTGTGAAGAGTGCTACATTCCCTGATCGTAGTCGTTATGAGAAGAGTGCTCCGAATGGTCTGATCGGCTTCAATCAGTTTATGGTTGTGTTTGATGGCGTGCAATATCCTACCGGATTCACCATTGACGAAGTCGAGTTTGCCTATTGTTCCTTCAGTACTACCCAGTTCTGTCCTGCCAGTGGAGATTACCCGATGACAGGAGATGGTCAGATGTCTGTGGCCCTGTGTCCCGAGTTCTATGATGGATACTCTTATCGTATGTGCAATGGTGACCGTTTTGGCGATGTGGTACTGGATAACTGCGTCAAGTTCGCTCCTACAAATATGGCTTTCAGTCAGCCTCGTTATACTCTCTATGTGAATGCGGAGGCTAGAGACATTGTTCCTGAGGTCTATGGCATTGTTGATGACTATGCGATCTTACCAAGACTTCCCGATGGCCTGTACTTGGACGAGAAGACAGGAGAGGTGAAGGGAACTCCAACGAATGTCACAACTACCATCGAAACCTACACTGTTACTGGATATAATGAAATGGGCTCCGATTCCGCCTCTTTTGAATTGTTGATTACGATCGGCTGGTGCGATCCAGATGAGCTTTTCCCCCGTACTCCGCTTGGTGAAACAGCTGTGTATGACTGTGCGGAGCAAGGCACCTCTGGAACCTTGAGACGTACTTGCAGAATGGGAAGATATGGACCTGAGTGGGGAATGACGATTGGTGTCTGCATGTCTGGAAACACGTTCACTGCACTCATTATTGTGGTAGTGGTGGTAATCATCATCATTGTGGTAGTGGTGATTAAAGTACGCAAGGATAAGAAGAAGGTGATGGCCCGTAGCGCAGTAAGAGGAGGAAAGAAGAACATCAATATCATGAAGTCAGTTCCTTATTCCAAGATCTAAATTGCTGATGACTTGCTTGTATTCATGTGTTTGAAAGAAACAGTCTACTTGCATAGATACACACGGCCCTGCGGCGTGTCCAACGAAACGACTGTGAACCGCCACGCATCTCCTTGGCGAAAAGCCTGACAACTCACGACTGCCGAACTCTTTTTGCCACCCATCTTGATAGAGAAATTCGCCCAGTTCTCCTCGCTCTTGCCCTCCATATTCCCCATGCTTTTTATCTTCGCTATCAGAACCATCGCAAGCCTACACTGTCGCCTAGAATCTCGCGGGAAGTCTTGTTCTCCTTCAGCAGAACGAGCAAGCTTTGATAAGCAGAGGAATTCTTTGGAGACTGCCTCAAACTCATCACCAACACCGAGGAGATGATGCCCAGAACAACTCCGCAAGCGACAGCGAGTCCGACTCTGTAGTACCAAGGTTTGTCCAGCATAAATCCATAGCGCTTTTCAGCCTCTGCTTCGCCTGAGGGAGCGGCACTTGCAGGCACTGTCTGCGTGGGCTACATGACATCAGCACAGAGAAAATACAGCATCCATTAGACTCACCAACACCTCGCCATTATCGACCAATTTGACAGTCTTCTCACCCTCCCCCTTCTTGCTGTGCATGTCCACTGTTAGCAAATCGTACTCCACCTTGCTGTCCTTTCGAAGCTTGCCTAGAAATGCAGCGACTACGGAAAATACCTGTCAGAGAAATGTGGACGTCGCCCTTAGGGCCGTGAACGAGAAAGTGCATGTCAGCAACTCCGCTCGCCATCTTGCCCTTGATCAAACCCTTCTCTTCAACAGGAGAACCAGTGATTTCCACCACTTCTGGACAACGCTCGACGATGTGCATCGCATCAGCAAAGATGTTCGAGTGCTAATCTCAAAACGCCATCATTCGATTACTTTCATTGAATAGGACATCACATAGAAACCGCCTACAATTCCTAAAGACGACAACGTAAAAAATGCAAATGAACGCGTTGGGAACGACCAAGATGAAGCGGAAGACGAGAACTCACGACGAACGATGTTCCGGCCAGAAGAAAAGCCATCACGCAAAAGAGGAAGTAGAGCATTCCCTGAGCGGGGAGTGTGGATCATGGATATGCCCCTCCTCAGCACCAAACATCTCCCCAGAACTGCCCTCGAGCAAGGAAAATAAAAACTCATTCTGCCACAGAAAAACAATAGCCACGGTTCTCTTAGACGGTTTTTGGAGGTGACAAAAGAAGTGCCCCCTCTGGGAATCGAACCCAGGACCTTCCGCTTACAAGGCGGGTGCTCTACCAACTGAGCTAAAGAGGCTTCAACTTCTTCTCTGATATCCTGTCTTTAAGAGGAAAGATCCACTGATCCTCAAGTTTAGATAATTCCACAGCATGAACTTATCTCTCCTTTTTATTATTTTATTGACCTTGGTGTGTTGCAATGCACAGGATCATGTGTCACCGTTTGAATCGACTCTCCAAGTATCTTTTTCGATTCTGCTTTATGAATAGCTCGAGATAGACGATCAGCAGGAATTCTGTATACAGGGTTCTTGGTCACCACTTCATATTTGGGACATTCTCATCGTAAATGTGACTTCCACTTCTAGAGTCGTATCGCTGGATGTGGACAGCCCCGATAGTTCCAAGATGCGTATGGTTACGTACTTGGTTGGGAAGTTTGTGGAGTACAGAGTGGTTTTTGGTGACTATGTAGGGACTATAACTTTAATTCCAATTCCTTCTATGATATCTTAAAGCATCAACATGGAGGAATGTATCAGGTGTTTCTCTCTCCCTATGGACGGTCGTGCATCACACTAAAAAACACCGGGTTTCGAGCATCGGACACAGCGGATGTCCACGTCGTAGCGTACTTTGGTTTTTTCTGTTGTCTGGTTTTATCTAGCATTTGACTACTTTTGCATCGTCCGTCTTTTGCTCGGTGTGCTGATCTTCGTCTACTCCTCTCAGTAGGTCTGTTTTCTGGTGCTGATTCCAGACTCAGCCAGTCGAAGTCTTTCTACTACATCGCAGCAGCGTCTCTGTCTGCCATCACGGGACTGCTGCTCATCATCGTCGTCGTCATGCGACGTCTGGAGGCCAGCAACACGGCGATCGGCACGGTGACGGTCGCCTACTCTGTGGGACTCACGAAGCTGTTCCGTCGCTCGCTGGTGAGCTACGTCTGGAAGCTGTGCATCGAGCACTACCGACTCGTCCTGTCTTACATCGTCGTGTTCGCCTTCATCGGAGTGGCGATCGTGCGACTCAAGATCTTCTCGACTCCGACGGCGAAGCCGACGACGCTGTTCACCGTCGTTCGCTGGACTCTGGTGATGGTTTCGCTCTCCATGATCATCAACTCGACGGACTCCGTGGTGGGTTCGTTTCTGTCGTTCGTGCTTCTCTGCCAGGTGCACGGACTCGTCAGGTGGATCTGGTCGAAGCTGTCGCCGCTTCCTTGCTTCCTCACGTGTAGACGAGCATCCTTCTTCACCGCCAACTACAGGAAAACCGAGGAGGAGTACGAGGAGGAGGGTTCCGAATACACTCGGCAAAGCATGGGCAAACTGCGGCAGGAGTTCATCAAAAACCCGGGACTTCTCGACCGACTGCACTGTCCCAGATCGGTGATGACTCTCTTCCTGCTGACTGGGATGGACATCATCGACACAGTAGTGGCTTGGTTGGATTGACATGCAGTCGATGCCTCCTCAGGACGTCGCCAAGGCGATGAGTGAAGCCAAGGGGGAATCTACGCAGCAAGCTGCACTAGATCTTGTGTATCAGCAGCAGAACAACAGAAGCATATTCTTGGACAATGGGGAGTATAGGCAAGTGGGGGTGGACGAGTCGCGCTTCATTGATGATAATGTTGGGTCATCGCCACATCAAGATTCGGATGAAATCACAGACCTTCGAAATCGAAGAACAACTCTACCGTCAGATAATATGCATATTCCAGGAGATAGTGGATGGGAATAATTTTGTTTGTTATAATAACAAGGTTTATAAATGACCATACATTTTTTATGGAACATACTCTAGATTAACTTTGGAACAACAAATTCCACAGTATACTTGCTAAGAAATGGTAAAAAAGAGCAATTATGGAATATTGAAGGAATTGGTGAGTATTTGTTTCCATCATATGTTGCATATAAAGGAAATGAGATTGTAACTGGCTATGCTGCAAAGAAGCTATTTGGAATGGACAGGCAGTTTGTAGTAGGGTGTGTGAAGAAATTGATAGGACTGACCTATGAATCTTATTTGAAATTAGAAAAGAAGGATATTTTTGGGTGTGAGGTCGTTTGTGGGGATGATGGTTATCCTTACTTTGTTGTGAGTGCAGATGGTCGTAAGGTGAGTTGTATTGATGTTGCTTGTGAACTATTCAAGTGGATAAAAAGGAGTGCAGAAACGTTTGCTGATGTGGAGTTTACTCATGCCTATGTGACAAGGCCAGCTAACTTCCGCGAGAATCAGGTTACTGCAATTTATAAAGCTGCTCGTAAAGCAGGATTGATTATAGAGAAGATGGTCAGTGAGCCCTCTGCAGCAGTGATATCGTGGTGTTTTAAGGAGAACCGAAAGATCTTTAGTAAGTTGAGGAGATACAGCACTGTTTTGGTTATCGACTTTGGAGGAGGCACGCTCGATCTCTCTATCGTGCGATATCTTGGAACGAGTCAGTTCAGAGTGATCGACAGTGCAGGTGATCCGAATCTTGGAGGAAATGATATGGATGGGGCATTGCAAGAATATGTGTTGGAGAGAATGAGAAAAATGGGACATACTATAGACAAGAATGACAAACGATCCAAACGAATGCTTCGAATGTTGAAGAAGAGTTGTGAGGAGTTCAAAATATTGTTCAATTCGAAACTCAGAGATGCGGATGATGA